>JARQOD010004199.1:0-57085 GCA_033576555.1 Oophaga sylvatica | reverse complement strand
ATAACACAGCAACTGGACTCCAAACATCAGACATGGCTGACACCAGAGAGCTGCTCCTGCTAGGTTGGTCTCCAGAAATAAACTGTATCACAAACAGTCAGCTGATGCATCAGGTGACCTTTTAAAGGATGGTGGGAGTGGTCACCACCCACATCAGCTGACCTATCAGCACTGCAGTAATACCAGTTTTTCCAGCGGGGAAAAATTGACATTAACCCCAGCTGGCCTGAAAGGAAAAAAGGTTTAATTGAGTGGAGCCTGATCTTCTATAAATCCAAAAATAGATTGTGACAGGTACTATGTAGTATGTATGTTGTATGTATGTTTATAGATAGAGAGTAATACAGCACTGAGATATACACAGACAGTATAGACAGACGGCTATATTTCTCGTGTGAGGATCGCACCGCTATCCTCAGATTGACCATTGGTTCTCCTGATCTGAGCATGACAGCTGCATATAAATACATCTCGCTGTCAAGCTCAGGTCAGGAGAGATTCAGGACCCATCCATGTACTGCGATGCTATCCTTGAGTAATAACTACAGCTGTCTGTCTGCCCCTAATGCAGATACTGAGAATTGCACTGAGTATACAGGACAGGAGAAGTAGTGTGAGTCCACATCTTTCCCAACACATAATGGTCATTATGTGCCTTTAACAGCCACAGGTGGTGTGGTACTCCACTCACAGCTGTTAGCATGTTAAATCCTGCTGTTAAGCTCTCACATGTCAACAAGGATGCGCGTTATTTCACTCTACCATCAGTGTGTCCGTGATGTGATAGTGGGGCACAGATAGGTTGTCATTACAGCTGGAAGTCTACGTGCCTGTCATTGTGATCTGTGGATAGGAGATTGTAATTTCTTCTATATATAGCAGTTCTGATACACTTGTAACCTCTACTTGATTCACCAGGTATGGATCATCAGGAGGTGAGATAAGTTGATGCTGCATGGTGCTTGCCTGGGCTCTTTTATTTATACCAACCAGAAATGCTTTCAAAAACATAAGTAATATGTGTATGTCCGCTTACAGACCATGAATTTTCTAATGATGAATTTAAAGGGCCCATGTTCATCCGCAAAATGGTGACACTCATTGAGCTGGTGTGATGAATAAGGCACCCGGAGGCCTGGGAGATCACGGATTATGATCCCACCACTGCCACCAATGTGATGAAAAGCATGGAGGCCCGGGATAGTCACGGTTTATGATCCCACAGCAGCCACCAATATGTCACGATCTGCAGGGATTTATATTTATCCCACTTTCCAGTTCCGCTTAGGAACTTGCAGCTCTCTGGCGCCCCCTTACCCTCAGGTCAAACAGGGAACTGCACCTAGGATAATTAGTCACGGACGGGCCGCTTGGATGGGTACTGGCTATTGAGTACGCTGCAGTGAGGGGATTATAGCTACTCCTAGCCGCAGCCAGGCAATACACTTATAAAGCCGCTCCGTCACTGCCAGCTATACCCTTCCCAGCACACACTCGCTCACTGCCACTAGCCTCTGGGTCTAGAATGTGAGGCAGAGGCCACCCCAATTTAGTAGCGTAGTATACTTCAGGCACGTGCAAATTCATTATACAGCATAGAGACGAACTAGTAATTTTATATTTTTACACCGAAAAGATAGGCAGTGTTTACAAAAGATTTAAAAGGTTTTACAAAGTGAGACAATTAAAGATATGTACAAGCAAATAAATAAAACAGCGTTAAAGAAGAAACACTCACATGGTACATTCCGGCAAACCAGGCTGGGGGGAGGAGCCACACGTCATAGTTCACTTGAGATCCGACTGACACGGCATCCCAGGCTAGAATGACCAGGGGGCTCAGTTGCAGACTTATACATCTGGGCTTGTGACCTCACTAAAGGGGCTGGTTTACTGGCCCCCTCCCCTAGCTCAAAGCTGCAGATTTGGTTCTGAAAACTTATAACGATCCTAACTTGCAGAGGGTACCTCATATAGAAACGCACATAGTACCATCTTTTCCAGCTTGTCGCTGGCATTCATCCCCAACCAAACATGGCGTAGTTAGCTCACACAGTGTAGGAGAAAATCAATTTCTCAGATTCAGTTGGGGCTGTGACCGGGAAAAACACAGGCTAGTTAGCCCCGTCGAAGAACGTCTCGGACATGTAGTTTCTATTCTTCTAACACAATCTCACATTGCATAACGTCCGAATGAATAAATTCCCATTACTGTCTATGAGAGAAAATGCACATGTTGGACACAAAGAGGACCCCCGCAGTGAGGAGGGAAAATCCAGCACTGGCATCTCAGGTTACACTGAGCGTGTGTATAGCTGGGAAGGAGGAAGGGAAGAGCAGTGTCACAGGCTGAAGTGTGTGACCATAGGGGGGATAGATGGGGGTCCCTTGGCTCCGTGCTGCTAGGAATCCTTCTAGAGAGTATAGAGGACGGAAGATTCTTTAATGTCCCGGAAAAGTCATACATGATAATTTCAAATTATCGTTACAGCTGGCATAGATAAAGGAGCACAGGCAAGAACCATGCAGCATCAACTTATCTCACCTTCTGATGATCCATAGCTGGTGAAATGTTTAGAAGCTACAAGCTACTAATCATAAGTACCCCCTTATGCTGTTTCTTTGATGTGTATCATGTATTGTACTGATGTGTACTTCATCATCACATCATTCATTTTTCATTGTTAATTGATGGTTCTCAATTTGCCGTATTTCATCTGGGAGATGCATGTACATTTATCTTAGGGACTCCCAGGGTCAGCCACCATCGAGTGGGGGCGCCATATCTGCTGTCAAGTAGGCTGGCAACCTCCGCTGGTAGGCAGGTTTTCATTGGCAAGAAATAGCTTAGCGGGATACCACCATGTCATTGGAAATCATCTAATGTTATCTTTTTGATGCTTGTCAGTTCACTTGCCCATTTATATCTTTGACACTAGCCTATATAAACCTATAGGTCCAACGACCGGTCTGCCCAGATATTCCTCTGTACGGATGAATGAGTGCACAATAATAGGGACACCTAGAAGAGCCGAGGACAGTCTTCGAGGAGCGGGGGCGCCATCATTTACAATAAACATAGGGTGCTAACCTACGCTGATAGACAGGTCCAGAGATGAGGGTATTCATCATAGGGTGTACTCAGAGAGCAATTTTATATATGTGTATGATGTTTGTTGATGTTTTTGTCATTTTAAGTCAAAATATTAAAAGTTATATTTTATATTGCATATCTACTCCAGGGGGGTTTCTATGTTTTAAAGACATTCTGGTGTGTGAAACCTCTATAGACTAACTTTTTCTCAGATTACTTAGCAAAAACCTGCTGCCATATTCCCTTTAAAAAGGAAATGTACAAGTAGTGAACCACCACTTTAATTAATCAAAGCATTTACTATATGCTTCCAGGACGATAAGGACTTCTGTTTTCGGTGTATTGACTGTCTTATTGCATATACAGTGGGTACAGAAAGTGTTCAGACCCCTTTAAATTTGTTTTCTCATTAATGTACAATCTGCACCACATCTTGACTGAAAAAAAACAGAAATGCAGAAATTTTTGCAAATTTATTAAAAAAGAAAATCTGAAATATCACATGGTCATAGGTATACAGACCCTTTGCTCAGTATTGAGTAGAAGAACCTTTTTGAGCTAGTACAGCCGTGAGTCTTCTTTGGAATAATGCAACAAGTTTTTCACACCTGGATTTGGGGATCCTCTGCCATTCTTCCTTGCAGATCCTCTCCAGTTCCATCAGGTTGGATGGTGAACGTTGGTGGACAGCCATTTTCAGGACTCTCCAGAGATGCTCAATTGGGTTAAGGTCAGGGCTCTGGCTGGGCCAGTCAAGAATGGTCATGTGTTTTTTAGCAAACTATGCGGGCTTTCATATGTCTGACATTGATATGTATTCATTTACCTTCTACCTGAGCACTCCACCTGTTGGTCACAGGCTTTTTAATTACACCAGGTTCATTACCCCTCCATAGAGATGTAGATTTTAGTCTTAAGAGAGATTCATATGTTCCCATGCAGACAGACTTTTCTAAGCGAGGATTGGCATTAGTTAGGACCTGATATACGAGAAGAGCCTTGACGTGGCTATCAGGTACACATAATTTGGCCATCTTATGCGCTAAGACTTCTCAATTTTTCATATTTCTAAGGCAGTGATGCAATTCATTTTTCATATTTTTCATATTTTCATATTTCGTGTTTGCAAGCTATAGCGCTACAGTGTGCTACCTTTTTTTTTTTGTATGTATATGAGTTGGTGACTCTAGGTTTAGCACCTGTTCACACTGGATCTATGTTTGGATGTGCCGGTCAGTTTTTTGATATGACATTGAGGAGAGGCTTCTGTCGGGTCACTCTGCCATAAAGGCCCAACTGGTGTAGGGCTGCAGTGATAGTTGACTTTGTGGAACTTTCTCACATCTCCCTACTGCATTTGTGGAGCTCAGCCACAGTGATCTTTGGGTTCTTCTTTACCTCTCTCACCAAGGCTCTTCTCCCACGATTTCTCAGATTGGCTGGGCGGCCAGGTCTATGAAGACTTCTGGTGGTGCCAAACTTCTTCCATTTAAGAATTATGGAAGCCACTGTGCTCTTAGGAACCATGAGTACTGCAGAAATTCTTTGTAACTTTGGCCAAATGTGTGCCTTGCCACAATTTTGTCTCTGAGCTCCTTGGCTAGTTTATTTGACCTCATGATTCTCATTTGGTCTGACATGCACTGTGAGCTGTGAGGTCTTATATAGACAGGTGTGTGCCATTACAAATCAAGTCCTATCAGTTTAACTAAACACAGCTGGACTCCAATGAAGGAGTAGAAGCATCTCAAGGAGGATCACAAGAAAATGGACAGCATGTGACTTAAATATGAGTGTCTGAGCAAAGGTTCTGAATACTTATGACCATGCGATATTTCAGTTTTTCTTTTTTAATAAATTTGCAAAACTTTCTACAGTTCTACTTTTTTCAGTTAAGATGGGGTGCAGAGTGTACATTAGTAAGAAAAAAATTAACTTTTTTGAATTTACCCAATGGCTGCAATGAAACAAAGAGTGAAAAATTTAAAGGGGTCTGAATACTTTCCGTACCCACTGTATGCATCACAATATGACTGTCTTAAAAAATACTTTTGTCTAGCAGGTGTAAAAATAGACAGCATAACAGAATTGAATAAAACTTTCCAAGCATCCAATTTTATATTTGCAGAGAATGCTATGGTGTCAATCAGCGCTATGTGTTTTACTGGCGTAGCCTCGTCACTATATTGGCACTTTTTAACATCTAAAAGGAATACCTCCTTAATGGGAACATACTGATGGTAATAAAAACCTTAGGCACAGCGCAGCATGTATTCCGTGTTTAGTATATACTTGTTAGAAATACAGTGTGTCAAATCTCATAGTGGGGTAGCAGTGCAGTAGGTGATATCCCACCCACTGGGTTTCTGATATTTCTGTTCAAGGCCCGTGGTGCTGAGCTGTAATAGTATAATACTTTGCTAGCTTATGGATGTTAAGAAGAAGAAAAAAAGGCCACTGTTGCTTATTCAAAGCATGCCTGTATCACCGCCAATTTGCCTGGGCAGATAAGGAATACCTATTTAATATGTGTCCCGTGCACACATACCATAGCAAAGCTATGACAGGAAAAGAAATTGGATGAGCATTTATGAGAATATTCAGACATTTATACTTATACTGACATTAACACTTTTATTACAAAAAAACAACAACACACATTCTACTTGTATTTTGGCTAAGTAGAAAAAAATATATTTTAGCATAGAATTGTACTTAGATAAAACTTCAGATACATTGGCCTTTCACTATTTTAATAATTAGAGTAGATTCGATAATCTATTTAATATGCTACTACATCTCGTACATTGCTCATACAAAGATTAGGGTTTATTCCGAAATCAGTGATTATTTCAAAGCCAAAGAATTGTCCTATTTTCAGCAGTTTTTTGGATTAGATTTTCATTGTTGTTTGGTCAGTGTGTCATTTTTTTCCCATCTGAGTTTCATCAGCTTTCCTTGCATGTAAAATAACACTGTGTGAGGGACAAGGAAAAATCCATTTTGAATTTTAAGTTCAGTACAACTCCTTCCCCTCCTGAAATGTGCCCCCACCCTTGTATCCCCCAAGGCCATAAAAAGCCATGCAGTGTTTATCTTTAATTAAAAACCAAGAACAAATCCTTTGAAGCTCAAAACACCAAGGTGTGAAAACTTCTGCAGCTGCAAGCCAGCTGGCCCTTTTGTGTGACTAAGCACACGGATATTCATCGTCGTACAACAAATCACAGCAGACTCTGTGGGCCATTCACGGTTCTGAACTGGAAATCATACTCTCAGAGATGGGAGAAGAGAGGCTGCACAAGCACCGGGGTGGACGCAGAATGTGGGCAGAGCAGCCAAGGAGATAAGTGTCAGCTCCTCACTTGGAGCTCAGTTTTCTTCTGGCCGGAGGACCCGTTATCAGACAGAGCCAGGAAAGCCTGTAACTAAGATTTGGACTTGTGATCAATCAGCGCCTCCTTGTGGTCACATACTACATAACACGGTAATTGCAACCTATCTATACCCTATCCTTTGTACTACACTCCTGACTGCATACCTGTATATTGTTCTGTAAATATATGCTTGTATATTTCTAGGCAAAAAAGAAACAAATGAAGTCAGCTTACCCCAATCTTCACATTGCATGTGGATCTTCACTCCTCGCACGGATATGGCAGAGCAACCAGAGCAGTTGAAAACGGGAAAAAGAAAAATCCAGCGTAGAGTAGAAGTAATTAAAAAGTTCAATTCTTTAATAAATGCGATAAAAAATAAACAGCAAAATACAAGCAGTACAGGTCCACAAAAGTGTAACAGAGCGATCAACGCGTTTCGACGTTAAGTCTTTCTCAAGATCTTGAGAAAGACTTAACGTCGAAACGCGTTGATCGCTCTGTTACACTTTTGTGGACCTGTACTGCTTGTATTTTGCTGTTTATTTTTTATCGCATTTATTAAAGAATTGAACTTTTTAATTACTTCTACTCTACGCTGGATTTTTCTTTTTCCCGTTTTCAACTGTATATTTCTAGTGCGCCTTTTAGGCGATTAAATATAAAATTAATCTTGGGCTGCTCTTTTATCTCGATCCACGAATCCCCATGTCCGCACACTCGGTTGGTTATATGATACGCTACCGAGTTGGTTCCTGACCCGATATAAGCTTGTTGTCGGACGGGGCTTATTTCAAACGAGGAACTGGTGGTAGAATACCGTATTGTTTTAGTGAGGAACTCTGACAGTGATAGCCGGATTATTTATATACAGTATATATCCCCAGCCTGGACTGTTGATATATATCCCCCTCACTGGTAGCACCTTACTAACTTGTACCTATAAGGGAAGCCTTTTCGGTGACTATTTGGTGCAGTTCCCTGACTGACCTGGGGCAAGTGGTGGCACCAGAGAGCCGACCCCTGCTAGGTCCTTCTCTTCCCTCTCTCCGAGGTGAGTGAAGTTGACCCCCCTTCCCCTGTAAGATCCCTCAGATTGGTGGCAGCATGGTGGGATCGATATAATAGTGTGCATGGGATCCCTACTTCCAGACACTAAGGACTACCAGCAGTAGCTTTTGCTGCTGGGGTCTTAAGATCAGCTCAGCACTAGACAGTCTGAGTGCAAGCACTGTAGAGGTGTGGTTGCTCAGGTTGCAGCTGTGTCCGTGACCGAGGGCTGAAAAGACTGGCTGCAAGCACTCGAAGCCGGACAAAAATGATGACCGCAGAGATAGCCCATAATGCGGAGAATGACTGTTCTGGTTCCAAAGAAGGGGTGAACCAGGGGGGTCCCGTCCAATCTCCCCAAGCGTCTAGCCGCCAGTGCACTACCCTGCAGGAGAGCGCCCCCTACTGCCCTTCTCCCTGGATAGCTCAGAATCGAGGCCCTCTTTCAAGGTGCCCTGGCAAGCCTCGAAGTGGGGTGCGAGGAAGCCTACGCAGCCCTCCTAAAAGCGGCAGAGCGCCAGGCAGATCGTGAGGCGGCACAAGCAGAGTGCGAGGTGGTTGAATGCCATGAGGCTGCAGAGTGATAGCATCAGCTGGAGCTGGCTCGACAGGGTCTCATATGGCCCACAACAGCACTTCCGGAACCCAAGACAGCCAAGGTCCGAACCGAGGACTTCCCTTTGCTGGAGAAGGACAGAGACCTGGACTCCTTTCTGTGGGCCTTTGAGCGGACCTGCTGACAGCACCATCTGGCCTCGGATCAGTATGCCAAGTACCTGACCCCTGTTTGAGTGGTAAGTCTCTGGAAATTTTGGGGAACTTACCTGCCGGGGCAGAACAGGACTGTGAGAGCATCAGACAGGCACTGATCCAGCAGTTCAATGTCACCCCGGTGTCTTACAGCAGGAAGTTCCGGTGCCTTCAAAAAGGTCCCAAGGACACGTTGGACGACCACATGAGAGCTGCAGAGCACTGGACCAAGGGTCTGGAGCTCACCACCAGCCAGGAGATTCAGGAGTCGCTTGTCACTGAAAAATTCTTGAGGAACTGCCCAGAGGATCTTCAGCAATACCTCCATTACCGGAAACCAAAAGGAGCCGCTGCTACAGCCAGCCTGGCAGATGACTGTGCCAATAACCGGGCCACTGAAGCCAAGCAGGCCACCTACAGCACCTGGAGAGGGGGTAAGACTCATCCTGCCCCTGTTTCCCCTGTCCCAAGAATGCAAGGGGCATCCCCCACTGTTTCCGCCTTCAGAGTGGGATTTCCCTAGGAAATGCTCACAGAACGAGAGACCAAGTTCATGTTTCACCTGATGGAGTCTCTTTGTAAGCAAATACAGGTGCAACATCTGGTGGCCAGCCCATACCATCTGCAGACTAATGGTCTGTGCGAGCAGTTCAATGGCACCCTCAAGCAGATGCTTAGGATTTTGGTTGACTCCCACGGGGCGACTGGGATAGCTAGCTCCCTCACCTACTATTTGGCTACCGGGATGCTCCCCAGGCCTCAACAGTATTCGCCCCTTCGAGCTCCTGTATGGGCGACAGGTATGAGGGCCCCTTGCTCTGGTCAAAGAGGCATGGGAAGGATACTTGGACACCCCTGGAGTGTCGATCATTGAGTATGAGCATCCCTTCATCACGGAGACGGACCACAATCTCCTCAGCTGGTTGCACACGGTTTCCAAGATGAATGGGAGGTTGCTGCATTGGAGCCTAGCGCTCCAGCAGTACCACTTCTCCATCCACCACAAAAGAGGCTGTGACCATGGCAACACTGATGGGCTATCTCGGCAAGGAGAGATTGTAGGAGTGTACTCGGGGAAACACAGAAATGTGATGCCCCCTAGTGCCCTCTAAACAGGCGAGGTGTTAGGGACAAGGGAAAATCCATTTTGGATTTTAAGTTCAGGACAACTACTTCCACTCCTGAAATGTGCCCCCACACTTGCATTCCCAAGGCCATAAAAAGCCATGCAGTGTTTATCTTTAATTAAAAATCAAGAAAAAATCCTTGGAAGCTCATAACTCCAAGGTGTGAAAACTTCTGCAGCTGCAAGCCAGCTGGCCCTATTGTCTGACTAAACACACGGATATTCATCGTCGTACAACAAATCACAGCAGACTCTGAGATATTGAATCAGGAAAATGACCTATAATAACTAGTGTTGAGCGATACTGCCCGATATCCCAAAATATTGGATCGGATTGGATCGGCCCGATACTCAGAAAGTATCGGGTATCGCCGATCCGATACCGGAAACCCAATTCAAGTCAATGGGACAGAAATATCGTAATTAAAAAAAAATCTTTTTTCCTTGTAAACACTAGATATACACACATAGAATACATATACAGTACAGACCGAAAGTTTGGACACACCTTCTCATTCAAAGATTTTTCTGTATTTTCATGGCTATGAAAATTGTAGAATCACACTGAAGGTATCAAAACTATGAATTAACACATGTGGAATTATACATTACATTTACAAAAAAGTGTGAAACAACTGAAAATATGTCTTATATTCTACTTTCTTCAAAGTAGATAAACGCAACAGAAATGGAATACAGCACAGTGTAAAATATATATAAAAAATCAAAATAAAATATTAGAATAATTAATTGAAATGAATTTACACAGAAATCTGAATCCCACTTCAAAGTGTGGATGGCAAAAACCAGCCTAAATTGTGAAATGGACACCCAAGTGCAAAGGAACAGGGGGAAAGTCAAAAACTAACACCCAGGCAGTTTAAGGCAACAATGTAAATTTTATTACAGATAATACAAACATGTATAAATAGCACAAGCATCAATTACAAGATAAAAAGGAGCGTGAACACACACCACTAAATATCCAATACCCCGGTATTTAACAAAATAGAAACAGGTAAGTATACAAATAGTGCATGGGAATTGTGATACTATATACTGGTCCACAATAGTGAAAACATATATAAATGTCCACCCTAAAGAAATTGGTGTCAAAAGAAGCAATTATATCATCTATGACCAATGAGTGCGACAATTATATGAAAAATAATATAAAAACTAACCAAAAATGTAAGCATATAATGCAAAAATAAATTGCACCTAATATTCAACCCCGAAATAATCTAATCAAAAATTCACATACACCTATTGCAAAAAATCAAAACCACATGGTGCCAATAAAAGAACAATCACCATGACCCAGAAATGTGTACAAAAGAAAAATCCCAGTGAACCTCGTGATACCAAATTATGGTATACTACCTGGAAACACCTGGGGGAGGAAAAATGTGGCGGTGATAACGCAGCCTAGAACGCGCCCCGACACGCGTTTCGGAAAGTCTTCCTTCGTCAGGGGGATGTAGTAACAGTGAGATTACGAACTATAAATAGGGAGCCACCATGTGGTTAATCAGGCAGCGCATGCGCGTTCATGCCGTCGCGCTCGAGAAGACGTCACTAAGAACGTCGCACATCACATGACCACGGAATCACATGACCGCAATACCAAACATTGGCGCATGCGCAAGAGACCTAACACAGAACGCCATGAAAATGAAACCAACTCTGGTCACATGACCTGTTAGAAAACAGCGTAAGTAGAAAATGTCAGGCAAATCGATTAAAAACAAGTGCCCACATGAAAATACGAGTCGGACAACATACAACAACCCAGTATTATGGCAGCATGCCCGACTCTACCAAATGAGCATATATGTGACATAATATATCGTACCTACGCCAAATTGCCTGGTGGCATCTACATACTAATAAAATGTAATGGCATAAGTAATACATTTATTGTAATGACAATATCTGCCATATACGTATCATAATAAAAGAATTATGAAAAATTACGTCAAGACATTAAATTCTACTGCCAACACTGCATATATATCAAAATGAACATGCTGACATTACATATGGCCACAAAAATAATAAAACGAAACTAAAACTAAAATAAAAAAGTGACATAATAATAAAGAATAATATTTATATACTGAATGAAGTATATTGTGATATACCCAAATGTGTATAGCGGCGCATGTGGAACTGCTCCGAGTGCATGTCATATGGCGACAGGCACTTGTTTTTAATCGATTTGCCTGACATTTTCTACTTACGCTGTTTTCTAACAGGTCATGTGACCAGAGTTGGTTTCATTTTCATGGTGTTCTGTGTTAGGTCTCTTGCGCATGCGCCAATGTTTGGTATTGCGGTCATGTGATTCCGTGGTCATGTGATGTGCGACGTTCTTAGTGACGTCTTCTCGAGCGCGACGGCATGAACGCGCATGCGCTGCCTGATTAACCACATGGTGGCTCCCTATTTATAGTTCGTAATCTCACTGTTACTACATCCCCTGACGAAGGAAGACTTTCCGAAACGCGCGTCGGGGCGCGTTCTAGGCTGCGTTATCACCGCCACATTTTTCCTCCCCAGGTGTTTCCAGGTAATATACCATAATTTGGTATCACGAGGTTCACTGGGATTTTTCTTTTGTACACATTTCTGGGTCATGGTGATTGTTCTTTTATTGGCACCATGTGGTTTTGATTTTTTGCAATAGGTGTATGTGAATTTTTGATTAGATTATTTCGGGGTTGCATATTAGGTGCAATTTATTTTTGCATTATATGCTTACATTTTTGGTTAGTTTTTATATTATTTTTCATATAATTGTTGCACTCATTGGTCATAGATGATATAATTGCTTCTTTTGACACCAATTTCTTTAGGGTGGACATTTATATATGTTTTCACTATTGTGGACCAGTATATAGTATCACAATTCCCATGCACTATTTGTATACTTACCTGTTTCTATTTTGTTAAATACCGGGGTATTGGATATTTAGTGGTGTGTGTTCACGCTCCTTTTTATCTTGTAATTGATGCTTGTGCTATTTATACATGTTTGTATTATCTGTAATAAAATTTACATTGTTGCCTTAAACTGCCTGGGTGTTAGTTTTTGACTTTCCCCCTGTTCCTTTGCACTTGGGTGTCCATTTCTTCAAAGTAGCCACCTTTTGCTTTGATTACTGCTTTGCACGCAGAAAAGGTGAACGGATGGATTCTACATGCCTGGTTCCCACCGTGAAGCCTGGAGGAGGTGGTGTGATGGTGTGGGGGTGCTTTGCTGGTGACACTGTTGGGGATTTATTCAAAATTGAAGCGGTGAGCGGTCCAGCTCACCCCAAACTATCTCGATTGGGTTCAGGACTGGTGACTGTGGAGGCCAGGTTATCTGGCGTAGCACCCAACACTCTCCCTCTTGGTCAAATAGCCTTTAAACAGTCTGGAGGTATGTTTGGGGTCATTCTCCTGTTGAAAAATAAATGATGGTCCAACTAAACGCAAACCGGATAGAATAGCATGCTGCTGCAAGATGCTGTGGTAGCCATGCTGGTTCACTATGCCTTCAATTTTGAATAAATCCCCAACAGTGTCACCAGCAAAGCACCAACACACCATCACACCACCTCCTCCATGCTTCACGGTGGGAACCAGGCATGTAGAGTCCATCCGTTCACCTTTTCTACGCGCAAAGCAGTAATCAAAGCAAAAGGTGGCTACTTTGAAGAACCTAGAATATAAGACATATTTTCAGTTGTTTCACACTTTTTGTAAAGTGTAATGTATAATTCCACATGTGTTAATTCATAGTTTTGATTCCTTCAGTGTGATTCTACAATTTTCATAGCCATGAAAATACAGAAAAATCTTTGAATGAGAAGGTGTGTTCAAACTTTTGGTCTGTACTGTATATATTGTGACAGTGTCACTGGTTTTATATGTGAGGGGAGGTATGTGTCACACAGGATGCTCTCCTGTGTGAACTAAGACCTACTTTATTTATCTGCCAGCATGTTATATGTTAAAAGGGTGTGGCTGAGCAATGTATAAAAGCTCAGTCCTGTTTTTTTTTCTCTGGTGTGTGGTCTGGAGAGGAAAGTCTCCAGACAGGAGAGTGGAAGCTGCAGAGCTTTCCACAAGGACTTTAGTAGTGCAGTTTATGCTACCGAGAGCGGGCGCAACCCACTCATCTATGGACTGAGTTATTGTTTGTTTTTTTTGTTTTTCCCGTTTAACCCAGAGGGGTCATGTTTACTTTTCCTGCGAAACCTGCATGAGTTTATGGCTGATAATAAACCAGCAGAAAGAAAAACCCAGAGAACGTGTGTCCTGAGTCTGCCTTCAGGAGAGCCGAGCGAGTCGTCTTGCCACAGTTGGTGTGAGAGTGCGTGCAGGATTCCAGGAACACGTGTACCTGCCACAAAGACCGGTGGATGTCCTGGGTGAAGGCTGCCAGCCAGCTACAGAAGTCCGGCAGCATGGAGGAGCTCGTTAAGCACCTGGTCCAGGCCAGCAGAGCATACAGCAGCAACACCTACAGAGCCAGCAGAGCATACAGCAGGCCCAGCAGAGCATGCAGCAGCAGCACCAGGAGATGACCAAACTGTTGCTTCAACAGATCCAGTTGCAGCAAAAGTCGCAGCAGCAGCACCAGAAGGAGGCGCAACAACAGATACAGCTTTTGGCGGACGCCATCCAAAGCAGGGCGGTCACCCCAACCCCAGGGCCGACTGATGATTCTCATGTCAGGAAGGCGGTAAGGCGGGCCATGCAGAAGATGATCCCTGGGGATGATGTAGAAGCATTTCTGACTGTTTTTGAGAGGGTGGCTGATCGGGAGAGACTTCCACCAGCACAGTGGGCAGAGGTTCTGGCGCCATATTTATCGGGTGAACCCCAAAAAGCGTATTTTGACTTGGCGCTGCAAGATGCTAAGGAGTATCCCAAACTAAAGACAGAGATCTTAGCACGTCTGGGAGTAAATATGGCAGTAAGAGCCCAGCGAGTTCATCACTGGGCGTATGCTAGCAACAAACTCCCTCGTTCGCAGATGTTTGACTTATTGCATCTTGTTCAGAAGTGGCTACAACTGGAGTCCTCCACTCCGGCCAGATGGTTGAGCGGGTGGTGTTGATAGATTCATGCATTCCCTTCCCAAATCAGTACAGACCTGGGTTGCCCAGGGTGATCCCCAGAACGCAGATGACTTTATCGGCCTGGTAGAGAGGTACCAGGTAGTTGAGAGATCTCTTGGGAAACCGGATGCAGTCATTTCTCCCTACTGGGATACCCAAAAGGGGGTGGGTTCACCACGGAAGGGGTCTAGAGCCACCACTGGGGGGCATCCCACTCCTATTGAAGGGGCCTTTAGAACAGTTGGGAAAGATATAGTTTGCTGGCGATGTCACAACCCTGGACATATAGCCGCCAAGTGTCAAATATCCCTGAGCCCATGGACTGCAGCCTAGGCAGACGGGTCTCCTATTATGCCTATTCAGCCTGTAGCGTGGACTGTCGACCCGGCAAGGGACCGCAGGCGTGTGCAGTATCCATTAATGGAATAAAAGTGCTTGGGCTGTTGGACTCCGGGAGTCTGGTGACCTTGATCAGAGCATCCCTTCCCCACCAGTTGATCCCTTCCAAAACCCTGGGTGTTCGGTGCATCAGTGGTGACGCCAAGGACTATCCCGTGGCCACAGTAACAGTGGGGACAGACTGTGGTGCCCAGCCCCATGAAGTCGGGGTGGTAAAGGACCTGATACATCCCGTCATATTGGGCCATGATTTTTCCTTATTCTGGGACTTGTAGGGGAAGGGAACTGGAATAAGTAGCATGGGGAAAAGCGAGATCCTTGAAGAAGAACCCCCGACAGAGTCTCAGAGTGAGGAGTTCCCACTGTGCGTCCTTGTCGGTGATGAGGGTGAGACGGTGACCGAGGAGGCCGACCTACCTGCGTTAGATATGTCCAGAGAGAACTTTGGGACTGCTCAAGTTCGAGACCTGACCTTAAAAGGGGCGTTCGACCAGTTTACTGTATGTAATGGGGTTGCCCAAGAGCCGGGGGCCGACACCAGATTCCCCCTCTTTGCAGTACAGGGGGAGTTGCTATATCGGTTGGCCAAACTGAGGGGAGGTGAGATAGTGGAACAGCTGTTAGTGCCGGGGCCATACAGACGGCGGGTGCTAGACATGGCCCATTCACATGTTCTGGGGGGACACCTAGGGGTCGAGAAAACTCAGGAGAGGATACTGAGGAGGTTTTATTGGCCAGGGTGTTATCGAGAAATTCAAAACTTTTGTAGGTCCTGCCCACCTGCCAAATAACCGCTCCCTCCTCCCACTTCCGTAGCCCCTTAGTTCTACTACCTGTGATAGAGGTTCCCTTTGAGAGGATTGCCATGGACCTCGTGGGCCCCATAGTCAAATCAGCTCGGGGCCACCAATATATCCTGGTCGTCATGGACTATGCGACTCGGTATCCAGAAGCGGTTCCCCTAAGGAACATGTCCAGTAAAAGTATAGCTCGAGAGTTGGTCCATATTTTTGCTCGGACAGGTCTACCAAAAGAGATTCTAACAGACCAAGGAACCCCCTTCATGAGCAAGGTTATGAAGGAGCTTTGCAGAGTCCTTCAGATAACTCAGCTACGGACCTCGGTTTATCTTCCACAAACGGACGGCCTAGTGGAAGCTTCAACAAGACCTTAAAGGCGATGCTCAAGAAGGTCGTTGAAAAGGATGGGAGAGACTGGGACTACCTGCTCCCATTTCTGCTTTTCTCGGTCAGAGAAGTTCCTCAAGCCTCCACGGGCTTCTCTCCATTTGAGCTCCTATATGGGCGGCATCCAAGAGGTCTCCTAGACATCGCCAAGGAAACTTGGGAGGCTGAAGTCACACCACACCGGAGTATCATCGAACATGTCGCCCAGTTACAGGAGAGAATGTCAAAGGTGATGCCCATCGTAAAGGAACATCTCCTCCAGGCGCAGGAAGCCCAGGCGAGAGTCTATAACCGGTCGGCGAGACTAAGACAGTTCCAGCCCGGAGACCGTGTTTTGGTGCTGATCCCTACCATCGAGAGCAAGTTCCTCGCCAAATGGCAAGGTCCATACGAGGTGGTGGAGAAAGTCAGCGAGGTTAATTATAAAGTCCACCAGCCTGGCCAAAGCACCGGGGTGGACGCAGAATGTGGGCAGAGCAGCCAAGGAGATAAGTGTCAGCTCCTCACTTGGAGCTCAGTTTTCTTCTGGCCGGAGGACCCGTTATCAGACAGAGCCAGGAAAGCCTGTAACTAAGATTTGGACTTGTGATCAATCAGCGCCTCCTTGTGGTCACATGCTACATAACACGGTAATTGCAACCTATCTATACCTATCCTTTGTACTACACTCCTGACTGCATACCTGTATATTGTTCTGTAAATATATGCTTGTATATTTCTAGTGCGCCTTTTAGGCGATTAAATATAAAATTAATCTTGGGCTGCTCTTTTATCTCGATCCACGAATCCCCATGTCCACACACTCGGTTGGTTATATGATACGCTACCGAGTTGGTTCCTGACCCGATATAAGCTTGTTGTCGGACGGGGCTTATTTCAAACGAGGAACTGGTGGTAGAATACCGTATTGTTTTAGTGAGGAACTCTGACAGTGATGGCCGGATTATTTATATACAGTATATATCCCCAGCCTGGACTGTTGATATATATCCCCCTCACTGGTAGCACCTTACTAACTTGTACCTATAAGGGAAGCCTTTTCGGTGACTATTTGGTGCAGTTCCCTGACTGACCTGGGGCAAGTGGTGGCACCAGAGAGCCGACCCCTGCTAGGTCCTTCTCTTCCCTCTCTCCGAGGTGAGTGAAGTTGACCTCCCTTCCCCTGTAAGATCCCTCAGATTGGTGGCAGCATGGTGGGATCGATATAATAGTGTGCATGGGATCCCTACTTCCAGACACTAAGGACTACCAGCAGTAGCTTTTGCTGCTGGGGTCTTAAGATCAGCTCAGCACTAGACAGTCTGAGTGCAAGCACTGTAGAGGTGTGGTTGCTCGGGTTGCAGCTGTGTCCGTGACCGAGGGCTGAAAAGACTGGCTGCAAGCACTCGAAGCCGGACAAAAATGATGACCGCAGAGATAGCCCATAATGCGGAGAATGACTGTTCTGGTTCCAAAGAAGGGGTGAACCAGGGGGGTCCCGTCCAATCTCCCCAAGCGTCTAGCCGCCAGTGCACTACCCTGCAGGAGAGCGCCCCCTACTGCCCTTCTCCCTGGATAGCTCAGAATCGAGGCCCTCTTTCAAGGTGCCCTGGCAAGCCTCGAAGTGGGGCGCGAGGAAGCCTACGCAGCCCTCCTAAAAGCGGCAGAGCGCCAGGCAGATCGAGAGGCGGCACAAGCAGAGTGCGAGGTGGTTGAATGCCTTGAGGCTGCAGAGTGATAGCATCAGCTGGAGCTGGCTCGACAGGGTCTCATATGGCCCACAACAGCACTTCCGGAACCCAAGACAGCCAAGGTCCGAACCGAGGACTTCCCTTTGCTGGAGAAGGACAGAGACCTGGACTCCTTTCTGTGGGCCTTTGAGCGGACCTGCTGACAGCACCATCTGGCCTCGGATCAGTATGCCAAGTACCTGACCCTGTTTGAGTGGTAAGTCTCTGGAAATTTTGGGGAACTTACCTGCCGGGCAGAACAGGACTGTGAGAGCATCAGACAGGCACTGATCCAGCAGTTCAATGTCACCCCGGTGTCTTACAGCAGGAAGTTCCGGTGCCTTCAAAAAGGCCCCAAGGACACGTTGGACGACCACATGAGAGCTGCAGAGCACTGGACCAAGGGTCTGGAGCTCACCACCAGCCAGGAGATTCAGGAGTCGCTTGTCACTGAAAAATTCTTGTGGAACTGCCCAGAGGATCTTCAGCAATACCTCCATTACCGGAAACCAAAAGGAGCCGCTGCTACAGCCAGCCTGGCAGATGACTGTGCCAATAACCGGGCCACTGAAGCCAAGCAGGCCACCTACAGCACCTGGAGAGGGGGTAAGACTCATCCTGCCCCTGTTTCCCCTGTCCCAAGAATGCAAGGGGCATCCCCCACTGTTTCCGCCTTCAGAGTGGGATTTCCCTAGGAAATGCTCACAGAACGAGAGACCAAGTTCATGTTTCACCTGATGGAGTCTCTTTGTAAGCAAATACAGGTGCAACATCTGGTGGCCAGCCCATACCATCTGCAGACTAATGGTCTGTGCGAGCAGTTCAATGGCACCCTCAAGCAGATGCTTAGGATTTTGGTTGACTCCCACAGGGCGACTGGGATAGCTAGCTCCCTCACCTACTATTTGGCTACCGGGATGCTCCCCAGGCCTCAACAGGATTCGTCCCCTTCGAGCTCCTGTATGGGCGACAGGTATGAGGGCCCCTTGCTCTGGTGAAAGAGGCATGGGAAGGATACTTGGACACCCCTGGAGTGTCGATCATTGAGTATGAGCATCCCTTCATCACGGAGACGGACCACAATCTCCTCAGCTGGTTGCACACGGTTTCCAAGATGAATGGGAGGTTGCTGCATTGGAGCCTAGCGCTCCAGCAGTACCACTTCTCCATCCACCACAAAAGAGGCTGTGACCATGGCAACACTGATGGGCTATCTCGGCAAGGAGAGATTGTAGGAGTGTACTCGGGGAAACACAGAAATGTGATGCCCCCTAGTGCCCTCTAAACAGGCGAGGTGTTAGGGACAAGGAAAATCCATTTTGGATTTTAAGTTCAGGACAACTACTTCCACTCCTGAAATGTGCCCCCACACTTGCATTCCCCAAGGCCATAAAAAGCCATGCAGTGTTTATCTTTAATTAAAAATCAAGAAAAAATCCTTGGAAGCTCATAACTCCAAGGTGTGAAAACTTCTGCAGCTGCAAGCCAGCTGGCCCTATTGTCTGACTAAACACACGGATATTCATCGTCGTACAACAAATCACAGCAGACTCTGAGATATTGAATCAGGAAAATGACCTATAATAACTAGTGTTGAGCGATACTGCCCGATATCCCAAAATATTGGATCGGATTGGATCAGCCCGATACTCAGAAAGTATCGGGTATCGCCGATCCGATACCGGAAACCCAATTCAAGTCAATGGGACAGAAATATCGTAATTAAAAAAAAATCTTTTTTCCTTGTAAACACTAGATATACACACATAGAATACATATACAGTACAGACCGAAAGTTTGGACACACCTTCTCATTCAAAGATTTTTCTGTATTTTCATGGCTATGAAAATTGTAGAATCACACTGAAGGTATCAAAACTATGAATTAACACATGTGGAATTATACATTACATTTACAAAAAAGTGTGAAACAACTGAAAATATGTCTTATATTCTACTTTCTTCAAAGTAGATAAACGCAACAGAAATGGAATACAGCACAGTGTAAAATATATATAAAAAATCAAAATAAAATATTAGAATAATTAATTGAAATGAATTTACACAGAAATCTGAATCCCACTTCAAAGTGTGGATGGCAAAAACCAGCCTAAATTGTGAAATGGACACCCAAGTGCAAAGGAACAGGGGGAAAGTCAAAAACTAACACCCAGGCAGTTTAAGGCAACAATGTAAATTTTATTACAGATAATACAAACATGTATAAATAGCACAAGCATCAATTACAAGATAAAAAGGAGCGTGAACACACACCACTAAATATCCAATACCCCGGTATTTAACAAAATAGAAACAGGTAAGTATACAAATAGTGCATGGGAATTGTGATACTATATACTGGTCCACAATAGTGAAAACATATATAAATGTCCACCCTAAAGAAATTGGTGTCAAAAGAAGCAATTATATCATCTATGACCAATGAGTGCGACAATTATATGAAAAATAATATAAAAACTAACCAAAAATGTAAGCATATAATGCAAAAATAAATTGCACCTAATATGCAACCCCGAAATAATCTAATCAAAAATTCACATACACCTATTGCAAAAAATCAAAACCACATGGTGCCAATAAAAGAACAATCACCATGACCCAGAAATGTGTACAAAAGAAAAATCCCAGTGAACCTCGTGATACCAAATTATGGTATATTACCTGGAAACACCTGGGGGAGGAAAAATGTGGCGGTGATAACGCAGCCTAGAACGCGCCCCGACGCGCGTTTCGGAAAGTCTTCCTTCGTCAGGGGGATGTAGTAACAGTGAGATTACGAACTATAAATAGGGAGCCACCATGTGGTTAATCAGGCAGCGCATGCGCGTTCATGCCGTCTCGCTCGAGAAGACGTCACTAAGAACGTCGCACATCGCATGACCACGGAATCACATGACCGCAATACCAAACATTGGCGCATGCGCAAGAGACCTAACACAGAACGCCATGAAAATGAAACCAACTCTGGTCACATGACCTGTTAGAAAACAGCGTAAGTAGAAAATGTCAGGCAAATCGATTAAAAACAAGTGCCCACATGAAAATACGAGTCGGACAACATACAACAACCCAGTATTATGGCAGCATGCCCGACTCTACCAAATGAGCATATATGTGACATAATATATCGTACCTACGCCAAATTGCCTGGTGGCATCTACATACTAATAAAATGTAATGGCATAAGTAATACATTTACTGTAATGACAATATCTGCCATATACGTATCATAATAAAAGAATTATGAAAATTACGTCAAGACATTAAATTCTACTGCCAACACTGCATATATATCAAAATGAACATGCTGACATTACATATGGCCACAAAAATAATAAAACGAAACTAAAACTAAAATAAAAAAGTGACATAATAATAAAGAATAATATTTATATACTGAATGAAGTATATTGTGATATACCCAAATGTGTATAGCGGCGCATGTGGAACTGCTCCGAGTGCATGTCATATGGCGACAGGCACTTGTTTTTAATCGATTTGCCTGACATTTTCTACTTACGCTGTTTTCTAACAGGTCATGTGACCAGAGTTGGTTTCATTTTCATGGCGTTCTGTGTTAGGTCTCTTGCGCATGCGCCAATGTTTGGTATTGCGGTCATGTGATTCCGTGGTCATGTGATGTGCGACGTTCTTAGTGACGTCTTCTCGAGCGCGACGGCATGAACGCGCATGCGCTGCCTGATTAACCACATGGTGGCTCCCTATTTATAGTTCGTAATCTCACTGTTACTACATCCCCCTGACGAAGGAAGACTTTCCGAAACGCGCGTCGGGGCGCGTTCTAGGCTGCGTTATCACCGCCACATTTTTCCTCCCCCAGGTGTTTCCAGGTAATATACCATAATTTGGTATCACGAGGTTCACTGGGATTTTTCTTTTGTACACATTTCTGGGTCATGGTGATTGTTCTTTTATTGGCACCATGTGGTTTTGATTTTTTGCAATAGGTGTATGTGAATTTTTGATTAGATTATTTCGGGGTTGCATATTAGGTGCAATTTATTTTTGCATTATATGCTTACATTTTTGGTTAGTTTTTATATTATTTTTCATATAATTGTCGCACTCATTGGTCATAGATGATATAATTGCTTCTTTTGACACCAATTTCTTTAGGGTGGACATTTATATATGTTTTCACTATTGTGGACCAGTATATAGTATCACAATTCCCATGCACTATTTGTATACTTACCTGTTTCTATTTTGTTAAATACCGGGGTATTGGATATTTAGTGGTGTGTGTTCACGCTCCTTTTTATCTTGTAATTGATGCTTGTGCTATTTATACATGTTTGTATTATCTGTAATAAAATTTACATTGTTGCCTTAAACTGCCTGGGTGTTAGTTTTTGACTTTCCCCTGTTCCTTTGCACTTGGGTGTCCATTTCTTCAAAGAAGCCACCTTTTGCTTTGATTACTGCTTTGCACGCAGAAAAGGTGAACGGATGGATTCTACATGCCTGGTTCCCACCGTGAAGCCTGGAGGAGGTGGTGTGATGGTGTGGGGGTGCTTTGCTGGTGACACTGTTGGGGATTTATTCAAAATTGAAGCGGTGAGCGGTCCAGCTCACCCCAAACTATCTCGATTAAGTTCAGGACTGGTGACTGTGGAGGCCAGGTTATCTGGCGTAGCACCCAACACTCTCCCTCTTGGTCAAATAGCCTTTAAACAGTCTGGAGGTATGTTTGGGGTCATCCTCCTGTTGAAAAATAAATGATGGTCCAACTAAACGCAAACCGGATAGAATAGCATGCTGCTGCAAGATGCTGTGGTAGCCATGCTGGTTCACTATGCCTTCAATTTTGAATAAATCCCCAACAGTGTCACCAGCAAAGCACCAACACACCATCACACCACCTCCTCCATGCTTCACGGTGGGAACCAGGCATGTAGAGTCCATCCGTTCACCTTTTCTACGCGCAAAGCAGTAATCAAAGCAAAAGGTGGCTACTTTGAAGAACCTAGAATATAAGACATATTTTCAGTTGTTTCACACTTTTTGTAAAGTGTAATGTATAATTCCACATGTGTTAATTCATAGTTTTGATTCCTTCAGTGTGATTCTACAATTTTCATAGCCATGAAAATACAGAAAAATCTTTGAATGAGAAGATGTGTTCAAACTTTTGGTCTGTACTGTATATATTGTGACAGTGTCACTGGTTTTATATGTGAGGGGAGGTATGTGTCACACAGGATGCTCTCCTGTGTGAACTAAGACCTACTTTATTTATCTGCCAGCATGTTATATGTTAAAAGGGTGTGGCTGAGCAATGTATAAAAGCTCAGTCCTGTTTTTTTTTCTCTGGTGTGTGGCCTGGAGAGGAAAGTCTCCAGACAGGAGAGTGGAAGCTGCAGAGCTTTCCACAAGGACTTTAGTAGTGCAGTTTATGCTACGGAGAGCGGGCGCAACCCACTCATCTATGGACTGAGTTATTGTTTTTTTTTTTTATGTTTTTCCCGTTTAACCCAGAGGGGTCATGTTTACTTTTCCTGCGAAACCTGCATGAGTTTATGGCTGATAATAAACCAGCAGAAAGAAAAACCCAGAGAACGTGTGTCCTGAGTCTGCCTTCAGGAGATCCGAGCGAGTCGTCTTGCCACAGTTGGTGTGAGAGTGCGTGCAGGATTCCAGGAACACGTGTACCTGCCACAAAGACCGGTGGATGTCCTGGGTGAAGGCTGCCAGCCAGCTAGAGAAGTCCGGCAGCATGGAGGAGCTCGTTAAGCACCTGGTCCAGGCCCAGCAGAGCATACAGCAGCAACACCTACAGAGCCAGCAGAGCATACAGCAGGCCCAGCAGAGCATGCAGCAGCAGCACCAGGAGACGACCAAACTGTTGCTTCAACAGATCCAGTTGCAGCAAAAGTCGCAGCAGCAGCACCAGAAGGAGGCGCAACAACAGATACAGCTTTTGGCGGACGCCATCCAAAGCAGGGCGGTCACCCCAACCCCAGGGCCGACTGATGATTCTCACGTCATTAAGGCGGTAAGGCGGGCCATGCAGAAGATGACCCCTGGGGATGATGTAGAAGCATTTCTGACTGTTTTTGAGAGGGTGGCTGATCGGGAGAGACTTCCACCAGCACAGTGGGCAGAGGTTCTGGCGCCATATTTATCGGGTGAACCCCAAAAAGCGTATTTTGACTTGGCGCTGCAAGATGCTAAGGAGTATCCCAAACTAAAGACAGAGATCTTAGCACGTCTGGGAGTAAATATGGCAGTAAGAGCCCAGCGAGTTCATCACTGGGCGTATACTAGCAACAAACCCCCTCGTTCGCAGATGTTTGATTTTTTGCATCTTGTTCAGAAGTGGCTACAACCGGAGTCCTCCACTCCGGCCCAGATGGTTGAGCGGGTGGTGATTGATAGATTCATGCATTCCCTTCCCAAATCAGTACAGACCTGGGTTGCCCAGGGTGATCCCCAGAACGCAGATGACTTTATCGGCCTGGTAGAGAGGTACCAGGTAGTTGAGAGATCTCTTGGGAAACCGGATGCAGTCATTTCTCCCTACTGGGATACCCAAAAGGGGGTGGGTTCACCACGGAAGGGGTCTAGAGCCACCACTGGGGGGCATCCCACTCCTATTGAAGGGGCCTTTAGAACAGTTGGGAAAGATATAGTTTGCTGGCGATGTCACAACCCTGGACATATAGCCGCCAAGTGTCAAATATCCCTGAGCCCATGGACTGCAGCCTAGGCAGACGGGTCTCCTATTATGCCTATTCAGCCTGTAGCGTGGACTGTCGACCCGGCAAGGGACCGCAGGCGTGTGCAGTATCCATTAATGGAATAAAAGTGCTTGGGCTGTTGGACTCCGGGAGTCTGGTGACCTTGATCAGAGCATCCCTTCCCCACCAGTTGATCCCTTCCAAAACCCTGGGTGTTCGGTGCATCCATGGTGATGCCAAGGACTATCCCGTGGCCACAGTAACAGTGGGGACAGACTGTGGTGCCCAGTCCCATGAAGTCGGGGTGGTAAAGGACCTGATACATCCCGTCATATTGGGCCGTGATTTTTCCTTATTCTGGGACTTGTAGGGGAAGGGAACTGGACTAAGTAGCATGGGGAAAAGCGAGATCCTTGAAGAAGAACCCCCGACAGAGTCTCAGAGTGAGGAGTTCCCACTGTGCGTCCTTGTCAGTGATGAGGGTGAGACGGTGACCGAGGAGGCCGACCTACCTGCGTTAGATATGTCCAGAGAGAACTTTGGGACTGCTCAAGTTCGAGACCTGACCTTAAAAGGGGCGTTCGACCAGTTTACTGTATGTAATGGGGTTGCCCAAGAGCCGGGGGCCGACACCAGATTCCCCCTCTTTGCAGTACAGGGGAGTTGCTATATCGGTTGGCCAAACTGAGGGGAGGTGAGATAGTGGAACAGCTGTTAGTGCCGGGGCCATACAGACGGCGGGTGCTAGACATGGCCCATTCACATGTTCTGGGGGGACACCTAGGGGTCGAGAAAACTCAGGAGAGGATACTGAGGAGGTTTTATTGGCCAGGGTGTTATCGAGAAATTCAAAACTTTTGTAGGTCCTGCCCCACCTGCCAAATAACCGCTCCCTCCTCCCACTTCCGTAGCCCCTTAGTTCCACTACCTGTGATAGAGGTTCCCTTTGAGAGGATTGCCATGGACCTCGTGGGCCCCATAGTCAAATCAGCTCGGGGCCACCAATATATCCTGGTCGTCATGGACTATGCGACTCGGTATCCAGAAGCGGTTCCCCTAAGGAACATGTCCAGTAAAAGTATAGCCCGAGAGA
Organism: Oophaga sylvatica; assembly: GCA_033576555.1. Lineage (NCBI taxonomy): Eukaryota > Metazoa > Chordata > Amphibia > Anura > Dendrobatidae > Oophaga > Oophaga sylvatica. The sequence goes on along the minus strand of JARQOD010004199.1, from coordinate 31,464 downwards.
TGGTCCATATTTTTGCTCGGACAGGTCTACCAAAAGAGATTCTAACAGACCAAGGAACCCCCTTCATGAGCAAGGTTATGAAGGAGCTTTGCAGAGTCCTTCAGATAACTCAGCTACGGACCTCGGTTTATCATCCACAAACGGACGGCCTAGTGGAACGCTTCAACAAGACCTTAAAGGCGATGCTCAAGAAGGTCGTTGAAAAGGATGGGAGAGACTGGGACTACCTGTTCCCATTTCTGCTTTTCTCGGTCAGAGAAGTTCCTCAAGCCTCCACGGGCTTCTCTCCATTTGAGCTCCTATATGGGCGGCATCCAAGAGGTCTCCTAGACATCGCCAAGGAAACTTGGGAGGCTGAAGTCACGCCACACCGGAGTATCATCGAACATGTCACCCAGTTACAGGAGAGAATGTCAAAGGTGATGCCCATCGTAAAGGAACATCTCCTCCAGGCGCAGGAAGCCCAGGCGAGAGTCTATAACCGGTCGGCGAGACTAAGACAGTTCCAGCCCGGAGACCGTGTTTTGGTGCTGATCCCTACCATCGAGAGCAAGTTCCTCGCCAAATGGCAAGGTCCATACGAGGTGTTGGAGAAAGTCAGCGAGGTTAATTATAAAGTCCACCAGCCTGGCTGAAGCACCGGGTGGATGCAGAATGTGGGCAGAGCAGCCAAGGAGATAAGTGTCAGCTCCTCACTTGGAGCTCAGTTTTCTTATGGCCGGAGGACCCGTTATCAGACAGAGCCAGGAAAGCCTGTAACTAAGATTTGGACTTGTGATCAATCAGCGCCTCCTTGTGGTCACATGCTACATAACACGGTAATTGCAACCTATCTATACCCTATCCTTTGTACTACACTCCTGACTGCATACCTGTATATTGTTCTGTAAATATATGCTTGTATATTTCTAGTGCGCCTTTTAGGCGATTAAATATAAAATTAATCTTGGGCTGCTCTTTTATCTCGATCCACGAATCCCCATGTCCGCACACTCGGTTGGTTATATGATACGCTACCGAGTTGGTTCCTGACCCGATATAAGCTTGTTGTCGGACGGGGCTTATTTCAAACGAGGAACTGGTGGTAGAATACCGTATTGTTTTAGTGAGGAACTCTGACAGTGATGGCCGGATTATTTATATACAGTATATATCCCCAGCCTGGACTGTTGATATATATCCCCCTCACTGGTAGCACCTTACTAACTTGTACCTATAAGGGAAGCCTTTTCGGTGACTATTTGGTGCAGTTCCCTGACTGACCTGGGGCAAGTGGTGGCACCAGAGAGCCGACCCCTGCTAGGTCCTTCTCTTCCCTCTCTCCGAGGTGAGTGAAGTTGACCCCCCTTCCCCTGTAAGATCCCTCAGATTGGTGGCAGCATGGTGGGATCGATATAATAGTGTGCATGGGATCCCTACTTCCAGACACTAAGGACTACCAGCAGTAGCTTTTGCTGCTGGGGTCTTAAGATCAGCTCAGCACTAGACAGTCTGAGTGCAAGCACTGTAGAGGTGTGGTTGCTCGGGTTGCAGCTGTGTCCGTGACCGAGGGCTGAAAAGACTGGCTACAAGCACTCGAAGCCGGACAAAAATGATGACCGCAGAGATAGCCCATAATGCGGAGAATGACTGTTCTGGTTCCAAAGAAGGGGTGAACCAGGGGGGTCCCGTCCAATCTCCCCAAGCGTCTAGCCGCCAGTGCACTACCTGCAGGAGAGCGCCCCCTACTGCCCTTCTCCCTGGATAGCTCAGAATCGAGGCCCTCTTTCAAGGTGCCCTGGCAAGCCTCGAAGTGGGGCGCGAGGAAGCCTACGCAGCCCTCCTAAAAGCGGCAGAGCGCCAGGCAGATCGAGAGGCGGCACAAGCAGAGTGCGAGGTGGTTGAATGCCATGAGGCTGCAGAGTGATAGCATCAGCTGGAGCTGGCTCGACAGGGTCTCATATGGCCCACAACAGCACTTCATAAACTCAAGACAGCCAAGGTCCGAACCGAGGACTTCCCTTTGCTGGAGAAGGACAGAGTCCTGGACTCCTTTCTGTGGGCCTTTGAGCGGACCTGCTGACAGCACCATCTGGCCTCGGATCAGTATGCCAAGTACCTGACCCCTGTTTGAGTGGTAAGTCTCTGGAAATTTTGGGGAACTTACCTGCCGGGGCAGAACAGGACTGTGAGAGCATCAGACAGGCACTGATCCAGCAGTTCAATGTCACCCCGGTGTCTTACAGCAGGAAGTTCCGGTGCCTTCAAAAAGGCCCCAAGGACACGTTGGACGACCACATGAGAGCTGCAGAGCACTGGACCAAGGGTCTGGAGCTCACCACCAGCCAGGAGATTCAGGAGTCGCTTGTCACTGAAAAATTCTTGTGGAACTGCCCAGAGGATCTTCAGCAATACCTCCATTACCGGAAACCAAAAGGAGCCGCTGCTACAGCCAGCCTGGCAGATGACTGTGCCAATAACCGGGCCACTGAAGCCAAGCAGGCCACCTACAGCACCTGGAGAGGGGGTAAGACTCATCCTGCCCTGTTTCCCTGTCCCAAGAATGCAAGGGGCATCCCCCACTGTTTCCGCCTTCAGAGTGGGATTTCCCTAGGAAATGCTCACAGAACGAGAGACCAAGTTCATGTTTCACCTGATGGAGTCTCTTTGTAAGCAAATACAGGTGCAACATCTGGTGGCCAGCCCATACCATCTGCAGACTAATGGTCTGTGCGAGCAGTTCAATGGCACCCTCAAGCAGATGCTTAGGATTTTGGTTGACTCCCACAGGGCGACTGGGATAGCTAGCTCCCTCACCTACTATTTGGCTACCGGGATGCTCCCCAGGCCTCAACAGGATTCGCCCCCTTCGAGCTCCTGTATGGGCGACAGGTATGAGGGCCCCTTGCTCTGGTGAAAGAGGCATGGGAAGGATACTTGGACACCCCTGGAGTGTCGATCATTGAGTATGAGCAACCCTTCATCACGGAGACGGACCACAATCTCCTCAGCTGGTTGCACACGGTTTCCAAGATGAATGGGAGGTTGCTGCATTGGAGCCTAGCGCTCCAGCAGTACCACTTCTCCATCCACCACAAAAGAGGCTGTGACCATGGCAACACTGATGGGCTATCTCGGCAAGGAGAGATTGTAGGAGTGTACTCGGGGAAACACAGAAATGTGATGCCCCCTAGTGCCCTCTAAACAGGCGAGGTGTTAGGGACAAGGGAAAATCCATTTTGGATTTTAAGTTCAGGACAACTACTTCCACTCCTGAAATGTGCCCCCACACTTGCATTCCCCAAGGCCATAAAAAGCCATGCAGTGTTTATCTTTAATTAAAAATCAAGAAAAAATCCTTGGAAGCTCATAACTCCAAGGTGTGAAAACTTCTGCAGCTGCAAGCCAGCTGGCCCTATTGTCTGACTAAACACACGGATATTCATCGTCGTACAACAAATCACAGCAGACTCTGAGATATTGAATCAGGAAAATGACCTATAATAACTAGTGTTGAGCGATACTGCCCGATATCCCAAAATATTGGATCGGATTGGATCGGCCCGATACTCAGAAAGTATCGGGTATCGCCGATCCGATACCGGAAACCCAATTCAAGTCAATGGGACAGAAATATCGTAATTAAAAAAAAATCTTTTTTCCTTGTAAACACTAGATATACACACATAGAATACATATACAGTACAGACCAAAAGTTTGGACACACCTTCTCATTCAAAGATTTTTCTGTATTTTCATGGCTATGAAAATTGTAGAATCACACTGAAGGTATCAAAACTATGAATTAACACATGTGGAATTATACATTACATTTACAAAAAAGTGTGAAACAACTGAAAATATGTCTTATATTCTACTTTCTTCAAAGTAGATAAACGCAACAGAAATGGAATACAGCACAGTGTAAAATATATATAAAAAATCAAAATAAAATATTAGAATAATTAATTGAAATGAATTTACACAGAAATCTGAATCCCACTTCAAAGTGTGGATGGCAAAAACCAGCCTAAATTGTGAAATGGACACCCAAGTGCAAAGGAACAGGGGGAAAGTCAAAAACTTACATTCAGGCAGTTTAAGGCAACAATGTAAATTTTATTACAGAAAATACAAACATGTATAAATAGCACAAGCATCAATTACAAGATAAAAAGGAGCGTGAACACACACCACTAAATATCCAATACCCCGGTATTTAACAAAATAGAAACAGGTAAGTATACAAATAGTGCATGGGAATTGTGATACTATATACTGGTCCACAATAGTGAAAACATATATAAATGTCCACCCTAAAGAAATTGGTGTCAAAAGAAGCAATTATATCATCTATGACCAATGAGTGCGACAATTATATGAAAAATAATATAAAAACTAACCAAAAATGTAAGCATATAATGCAAAAATAAATTGCACCTAATATGCAACCCCGAAATAATCTAATCAAAAATTCACATACACCTATTGCAAAAAATCAAAACCACATGGTGCCAATAAAAGAACAATCACCATGACCCAAAATGTGTACAAAAGAAAAATCCCAGTGAACCTCGTGATACCAAATTATGGTATATTACCTGGAAACACCTGGGGGAGGAAAAATGTGGCGGTGATAACGCAGCCTAAAACGCGCCCCGACGCGCGTTTCGGAAAGTCTTCCTTCGTCAGGGGGATGTAGTAACAGTGAGATTACGAACTATAAATAGGGAGCCACCATGTGGTTAATCAGGCAGCGCATGCGCGTTCATGCCGTCGCGCTCGAGAAGACGTCACTAAGAACGTCGCACATCACATGACCACGGAATCACATGACCGCAATACCAAACATTGGCGCATGCGCAAGAGACCTAACACAGAACGCCATGAAAATGAAACCAACTCTGGTCACATGACCTGTTAGAAAACAGCGTAAGTAGAAAATGTCAGGCAAATCGATTAAAAACAAGTGCCCACATGAAAATACGAGTCGGACAACATACAACAACCCAGTATTATGCCAGCATGCCCGACTCTACCAAATGAGCATATATGTGACATAATATATCGTACCTACGCCAAATTGCCTGGTGGCATCTACATACTAATAAAATGTAATGGCATAAGTAATACATTTACTGTAATGACAATATCTGCCATATACGTATCATAATAAAAGAATTATGAAAAATTACGTCAAGACATTAAATTCTACTGCCAACACTGCATATATATCAAAATGAACATGCTGACATTACATATGGCCACAAAAATAATAAAACAAAACTAAAACTAAAATAAAAAAGTGACATAATAATAAAGAATAATATTTATATACTGAATGAAGTATATTGTGATATACCCAAATGTGTATAGCGGCGCATGTGGAACTGCTCCGAGTGCATGTCATATGGCGACAGGCACTTGTTTTTAATCGATTTGCCTGACATTTTCTACTTACGCTGTTTTCTAACAGGTCATGTGACCAGAGTTGGTTTCATTTTCATGGCGATCTGTGTTAGGTCTCTTGCGCATGGGCCAATGTTTGGTATTGCGGTCACGTGATTCCGTGGTCATGTGATGTGCGACGTTCTTAGTGACGTCTTCTCGAGCGCGACGGCATGAACGCGCATGCGCTGCCTGATTAACCACATGGTGGCTCCCTATTTATAGTTCGTAATCTCACTGTTACTACATCCCCCTGACGAAGGAAGACTTTCCGAAACGCGCATCGGGGCGCGTTCTAGGCTGCGTTATCACCGCCACATTTTTCCTTCCCCAGGTGTTTCCAGGTAATATACCATAATTTGGTATCACGAGGTTCACTTGGATTTTTCTTTTGTACACATTTCTGGGTCATGGTGATTGTTCTTTTATTGGCACCATGTGGTTTTGATTTTTTGCAATAGGTGTATGTGAATTTTTGATTAGATTATTTCGGGGTTGCATATTAGGTGCAATTTATTTTTGCATTATATGCTTACATTTTTGGTTAGTTTTTATATTATTTTTCATATAATTGTCGCACTCATTGGTCATAGATGATATAATTGCTTCTTTTGACACCAATTTCTTTAGGGTGGACATTTATATATGTTTTCACTATTGTGGACCAGTATATAGTATCACAATTCCCATGCACTATTTGTATACTTACCTGTTTCTATTTTGTTAAATACCGGGGTATTGGATATTTAGTGGTGTGTGTTCACGCTCCTTTTTATCTTGTAATTGATGCTTGTGCTATTTATACATGTTTGTATTATCTGTAATAAAATTTACATTGTTGCCTTAAACTGCCTGGGTGTTAGTTTTTGACTTTCCCCCTGTTCCTTTGCACTTGGGTGTCCATTTCTTCAAAGTAGCCACCTTTTGCTTTGATTACTGCTTTGCACGCAGAAAAGGTGGACGGATGGATTCTACATGCCTGGTTCCCACCGTGAAGCCTGAAGGAGGTGGTGTGATGGTGTGGGGGTGCTTTGCTGGTGACACTGTTGGGGATTTATTCAAAATTGAAGCGGTGAGCGGTCCAGCTCACCCCAAACTATCTCGATTGGGTTCAGGACTGGTGACTGTGGAGGCCAGGTTATCTGGCGTAGCACCCAACACTCTCCCTCTTGGTCAAATAGCCTTTAAACAGTCTGGAGGTATGTTTGGGGTCATTCTCCTGTTGAAAAATAAATGATGGTCCAACTAAACGCAAACCGGATAGAATAGCATGCTGCTGCAAGATGCTGTGGTAGCCATGCTGGTTCACTATGCCTTCAATTTTGAATAATTCCCCAACAGTGTCACCAGCACAGCACCAACACACCATCACACCACCTCCTCCATGCTTCACGGTGGGAACCAGGCATGTAGAGTCCATCCGTTCACCTTTTCTACGCGCAAAGCAGTAATCAAAGCAAAAGGTGGCTACTTTGAAGAACCTAGAATATAAGACATATTTTCAGTTGTTTCACACTTTTTGTAAAGTGTAATGTATAATTCCACATGTGTTAATTCATAGTTTTGATTCCTTCAGTGTGATTCTACAATTTTCATAGCCATGAAAATACAGAAAAATCTTTGAATGAGAAGGTGTGTTCAAACTTTTGGTCTGTACTGTAATATTGTGACAGTGTCACTGGTTTTATATGTGAGGGGAGGTATGTGTTACACAGGATGCTCTCCTGTGTGAACTAAGACCTACTTTATTTATCTGCCAGCATGTTATATGTTAAAAGGGTGTGGCTGAGCAATGTATAAAAGCTCAGTCCTGTTTTTTTTTCTCTGGTGTGTGGTCTGGAGAGGAAAGTCTCCAGACAGGAGAGTGGAAGCTGCAGAGCTTTCCACAAGGACTTTAGTAGTGCAGTTTATGCTACCGAGAGCGGGCGCAACCCACTCATCTATGGACTGAGTTATTGTTTGTTTTTTTTATGTTTTCCCGTTTAACCCAGAGGGGTCATGTTTACTTTTCCTGCGAAACCTGCATGAGTTTATGGCTGATAATAAACCAGCAGAAAGAAAAACCCAGAGAACGTGTGTCCTGAGTCTGCCTTCAGGAGAGCCGAGCGAGTCGTCTTGCCACAGTTGGTGTGAGAGTGCGTGCAGGATTCCAGGAACACGTGTACCTGCCACAAAGACCGGTGGATGTCCTGGGTGAAGGCTGCCAGCCAGCTAGAGAAGTCCGGCAGCATGGAGGAGCTCATTAAGCACCTGGTCCAGGCCCAGCAGAGCATACAGCAGCAACACCTACAGAGCCAGCATAGCATACAGCAGGCCCAGCAGAGCATGCAGCAGCAGCACCAGGAGACGACCAAACTGTTGCTTCAACAGATCCAGTTGCAGCAAAAGTCGCAGCAGCAGCACCAGAAGGAGGCGCAACAACAGATACAGCTTTTGGCGGACGCCATCCAAAGCAGGGCGGTCACCCCAACCCCAGGGCCGACTGATGATTCTCACGTCAGGAAGGCGGTAAGGCGGGCCATGCAGAAGATGACCCCTGGGGATGATGTAGAAGCATTTCTGACTGTTTTTGAGAGGGTGGCTGATCGGGAGAGACTTCCACCAGCACAGTGGGCAGAGGTTCTGGCGCCATTTTATGGGGTGAACCCCAAAAAGCGTATTTTGACTTGGCGCTGCAAGATGCTAAGGAGTATCCCAAACTAAAGACAGAGATCTTAGCACGTCTGGGAGTAAATATGGCAGTAAGAGCCCAGCGAGTTCATCACTGGGCGTATGCTAGCAACAAACCCCCTCGTTCGCAGATGTTTGACTTATTGCATCTTGTTCAGAAGTGGCTATAACCGGAGTCCTCCACTCCGGCCCAGATGGTTGAGCGGGTGGTGATTGATAGATTCATGCATTCCCTTCCCAAATCAGTACAGACCTGGGTTGCCCAGGGTGATCCCAGAACGCAGATGACTTTATCGGCCTGGTAGAGAGGTACCAGGTAGTTGAGAGATCTCTTGGGAAACCGGATGCAGTCATTTCTCCCTACTGGGATACCCAAAAGGGGGTGGGTTCACCACGGAAGGGGTCTAGAGCCACCACTGGGGGGCATCCCACTCCTATTGAAGGGGCCTTTAGAACAGTTGGGAAAGATATAGTTTGCTGGCGATGTCCACAACCCTGGACATATAGCCGCCAAGTGTCAAATATCCCCTGAGCCCATGGACTGCAGCCTAGGCAGACGGGTCTCCTATTATGCCTATTCAGTCTGTAGCGTGGACTGTCGACCCGGCAAGGGACCGCAGGCGTGTGCAGTATCCATTAATGGAATAAAAGTGCTTGGGCTGTTGGACTCCGGGAGTCTGGTGACCTTGATCAGAGCATCCCTTCCCCACCAGTTGATCCCTTCCAAAACCCTGGGTGTTCGGTGCATCCATGGTGACGCCAAGGACTATCCCGTGGCCACAGTAACAGTGGGGACAGACTGTGGTGCCCAGTCCCATGAAGTCGGGGTGGTAAAGGACCTGATACATCCCGTCATATTGGGCCGTGATTTTTCCTTATTCTGGGACTTGTAGGGGAAGGGAACTGGACTATGTAGCATGGGGAAAAGCGAGATCCTTGAAGAAGAACCCCCGACAGAGTCTCAGAGTGAGGAGTTCCCACTGTGCGTCCTTGTCGGTGATGAGGGTGAGACGGTGACCGAGGAGGCGGACCTACCTGCGTTAGATATGTCCAGAGAGAACTCTGGGACTGCTCAAGTTCGAGACCTGACCTTAAAAGGGGCGTTCGACCAGTTTACTGTATGTAATGGGGTTGCCCAAGAGCCGGGGGCCGACACCAGATTCCCCTCTTTGCAGTACAGGGGGAGTTGCTATATCGGGTGGCCAAACTGAGGGGAGGTGAGAAAGTGGAACAGCTGTTAGTGCCGGGGCCATACAGACGGCGGGTGCTAGACATGGCCCATTCACATGTTCTGGGGGGACACCTAGGGTCGAGAAAACTCAGGAGAGGATACTGAGGAGGTTTTATTGGCCAGGGTGTTATCGAGAAATTCAAAACTTTTGTAGGTCCTGCCCCACCTGCCAAATAACCGCTCCCTCCTCCCACTTCCGTAGCCCCTTAGTTCCACTACCTGTGATAGAGGTTCCCTTTGAGAGGATTGCCATGGACCTCGTGGGCCCCATAGTCAAATCAGCTCAGGGCCACCAATATATCCTGGTCGTCATGGACTATGCGACTCGGTATCCAGAAGCGGTTCCCCTAAGGAACATGTCCAGTAAAAGTATAGCCCGAGAGTTGGTCCATATTTTTGCTCGGACAGGTCTACCAAAAGAGATTCTAACAGACCAAGGAACCCCCTTCATGAGCAAGGTTATGAAGGAGCTTTGCAGAGTCCTTCAGATAACTCAGCTACGGACCTCGGTTTATCATCCACAAACGGACGGCCTAGTGGAATGCTTCAACAAGACCTTAAAGGCGATGCTCAAGAAGGTCGTTGAAAAGGATGGGAGAGACTGGGACTACCTGCTCCCATTTCTGCTTTTCTCGGTCAGAGAAGTTCCTCAAGCCTCCACGGGCTTCTCTCCATTTGAGCTCCTATATGGGCGGCATCCAAGAGGTCTCCTAGACATCGCCAAGGAAACTTGGGAGGCTGAAGTCACGCCACACCGGAGTATCATCGAACATGTCGCCCAGTTACAGGAGAGAATGTCAAAGGTGATGCCGATCGTAAAGGAACATCTCCTCCAGGCGCAGGAAGCCCAGGCGAGAGTCTATAACCGGTCGGCGAGACTAAGACAGTTCCAGCCCGGAGACCGTATTTTGGTGCTGATCCCTACCATCGAGAGCAAGTTCCTCGCCAAATGGCAAGGTCCATACGAGGTGGTGGAGAAAGTCAGCGAGGTTAATTATAAAGTCCACCAGACTGGCCGAAGGAAGGCACATCAAATATATCATATAAACTCCTTGCCTGGGAGCCGCACCAGAAGGCAAGGTGGAGGAGGTCACTATTGCAGAGACTCTATCACCGGCCCAGAAGCAACAGTGTCGAGAATTGCTACAGCGGAATCGGGACCTGTTCTCAGAGTTGCCGGGGCATACACAAGTGATAGAGCATGACGTGCTGACAGAACCGCATGTACGAGTGAATTTGAAGCCGTATCGGATTCCGGAAGCACGCCGGGAGGTGATCTCGGCTGAGGTGAAGAGGATGTTAGACCTCGGGGTAATAGAGGAGTCGAAGAGTGGGTGGTCGAGCCCAATCATCCTCGTGCCGAAACCCAATGGAGAGTGGAGGTTTTGTAATGACTACCGTCGGCTAAATGAGGTATCCAAGTGTGACGCGTACCCGATGCCCCGCGTCGACGAACTCATCGAGAGGCTTGGACCGGCGAGGTACATCACCACTCTTGACCTGGCGAAGGGCTATTGGCAGATTCCCATGTCCCAGATGGCTAAAGAGAAGACGGCTTTCTCAACACCGGATGGCTGTTTTCAATACACGCGGATGCCGTTCGGACTACAGGGGGCCCCAGCCACTTTCCAGAGGGCTATGGATCGGATCCTAGCCCCACATAAGAAGTATGCCGCAGCCTACCTTGACAACATTGTGGTCTTTAGCTCAGACTGGGCTAGTCACCTACCTAAACTACAGGCCGTTTTGGACGCGCTAAGGAAAGCATGATTTACCATAAATCCGAAAAAGTGTGCCATCGGAAAAGAGGAGTCCAAGTACCTCGGCTATGTTGTTGGGACAGGCGAAATAAAGCCGCAGATCAAGAAAGTGGAGGCAATTCAAACCTGGCCGCAACCGCTCTCAAAGAAGCAGGTGAAAGCATTCCTGGGAATGGTGGGATACTACCGGCGGTTTATCCCGAATTTCGCCACGATTGCCGCCCCACTAACAGATCTTCTAAAAGGCACCAAATCAACCATGGTGAAATGGACGGAAGAAACGGAGACCGCGTTTCAAAAGCTGAAGCTAACACTGTGCAAGCAGCCTGTCCTGGTCGCGCCAGACTTTAAGAAAGAATTTGTGGTCCAGACTGACGCAGCAGAGGTTGGTCTAGGGCCGTACTCTCCCAAGAAATAAATGGGGAAGAACATCCCATTCTCTATCTAAGCCGAAAGCTGTCCTCCTGCGAGAAGGACTACGCCATAGTAGAGAAAGAGTGTTTAGCCATAAAATGGGCCGTGGATACACTGAAATATTACCTACTAGGCCGGAAGTTTAAATTAGTATCAGACCATGCCCCGTTGAGATGGTTGAGGGAAAAAGAGGGGAAAAAATGCTAGGGTAACTAGATGGTTCCTAGAGCTTCAAGAGTTTAACTTTCACGTGGAGCATAGGCCAGGGAAGTTACATGGGAATGCAGATGCCCTCTCTAGGATTCCCTGTCTGGTGTCAGAAGGTGCCCAAACCCCCGGCTTTGGGCAGAGGGGGGAATATGTGACAGTGTCACTGGTTTTATATGTGAGGGGAGGTATGTGTCACACAGGATGCTCTCCTGTGTGAACTAAGACCTACTTTATTTATCTGCCAGCATGTTATATGTTAAAAGGGTGTGGCTGAGCAATGTATAAAAGCTCAGTCTGTTATGATTCGGTAGCTGAGGAGTGCAGGCAAAAAGGCAATACACCAGAGCAGTTGGAATCTATGAGATTGCAGTACTCTGACTAACCACCACAACTAGAGGCAGCCGTGGAGCGTTCCTACGTTGGTCCTAGACGCCTCGTCACAGCCTGAGAAACTAACTACACCTAAAGATAGAAATAGGAAAGCTATCTGCCCGGAGCAGAACCCCAAAGATAATAGCAAGCCCCCAAACATGTAATGGCGGTTAGACAAGACGAAATACTGACACAGACAGAAAATAGTATGAGCAAACGTTGGGGCCCAAACTAACTAAATAGAAAAGGATAGGAAGGGTACTTACTGCAATCCCAAAAAAACCCTGAAAGCACCAACTCTACTAATTTCAAAAACACCTGAGATCACACGACCTCTACCACCTAAATTAGCTCTCTGGTGTAACAAAATCAAAACAGCAGCCACTGAAAAAACTGGAAAAAGCAAAAGTACAAACATCAGTGGCTGAACTAAACTGAGAGGGCAAAAAGCCCCCTGAGGGGACCCAGAAGGCCCCCACAGAAGTGCAGGACAAAATGCAAAAATCAAGCACAGAAACAAAAAGAAGAAAATGTCTTATCTGTTAGAAGGAGATGCAGACACGACACAGCAGGCTACAAGGGAAACTGGAATCAAGGATTCAGACCAGAACAATTGATCACCGGCAACCCTGATGGGAAGGTGACTCCCTTATATAAGACCAGTCAGTAACACCTGATTCCCAGTCCTCACAATCTTCACTGAACAGACCAGTACCGCTTGTAACCACCAGAGGGAGCCTCTGCTCAGAACTCATCTCAAGCCCATTCACAACATCAGTCCTGTTTTTTTTTCTCTGGTGTGTGGTCTGGAGAGGAAAGTCTCCAGACAGGAGAGTGGAAGCTGCAGAGCTTTCCACAAGGACTTTAGTAGTGCAGTTTATGCTACCGAGAGCGGGCGCAACCCACTCATCTATGGACTGAGTTATTGTTTGTTATTTTATGTTTTTCCCGTTTAACCCAGAGGGGTCATGTTTACTTTTCCTGCGAAACCTGCATGAGTTTATGGCTGATAATAAACCAGCAGAAAGAAAAACCCAGAGAATGTGTGTCCTGAGTCTGCCTTCAGGAGAGCCGAGCGAGTCGTCTTGCCACAATATATATATACATGTCATTGTGACATATATATATATATATACATATATTTATAGTTCATACACTTCTACATAGTAAAATAGCCTCTGATTCAATTGCCGGGCAATGCCGGCTTTTGTGAAATTACAGAAGCACCCGACATGAAATGACACATGGTTTACATAGAGTTAACCATGTCTTTTCATGTAGTTTTATATATGGTTTTCACTAACAATTACATGAGTGTATGTGTGCAAAATTTGACACATGTAGGGGTTAATACATAACACGGTAATTACAAACTATCTGTACCCTATCCTTTGTACTACACCCCTGACTGCATACCTGTACATTGTTCTGTAAATACAGTATATGCTTGTATATCTCTAGTGCACCTTTTAGGCGATTAAATATAAAATTAATCTTGGGCTGCTCTTTTATCTCGATCCATAAATCCACACGTCCGCATGCTTGGTTATATGATACACTTCCGGGTTGGTTCCTGACCCCATATAAGCCTGTTGTCAGATGGGGCTTATTTAAAACGAGAAACTGGTGGCAGAATACCGTATTGGTTTAGTGAGGAACTCTGGCAGTGATGGCCGGGAGGTTTATAAGTATATCCCCAGCCTGGACTGGTGATATATTTCCGCCTTCACTGGGAGCACCTCACTAACTCGTACCTATAAGGGAAGTCTTTCCTGAGACTATTTGCCCTCGTTGCAGTTCTCTGACTGACCTGAGGCAAGTGGTGGTACCAGAGAGCCGACCCCTGCTAGGTCCTTCTCTCCCCTCTCCCCGAGGTGAGCGAATTCGACTTCCCCCTTCCCCTGTGAGATCCCTCTCACACTGTTTGATGGAAGAAGCTTGGCATCTGATTTATTTTTCATGGACTCATAGACTTGCGTGAGAGAGTTTGATCCAACACTCAGATCAAAATCTGGCATATGTTCATGTTTTGAGGTGGATCACTCACTTCACAAAATTACCCAGACATGTGAACAGCCTCATAGACCATAATATGTACAAGTTCTATGTTTGTGAAAAACTGTCATAAATGAATGAGTGCTCACAGGCAAAATTTAAAAATATAAAAATTAGAAATTCTGTCTAGTTTTGAAAATATAATACATTGTCAGATATACATTTCACACAAAACATGATAAGAGTTTGAGCACTCCCAAAGTACTAGAAATAGCAAAAATGAATTGGAAAATATATAGCTATACAAAAACATTTAAAAACAGAACAATAATTAGGGTACGCTAACATCTATATATGTTAACATAACATCAGGGCAATAAAAATGAAAAGAGCATATACAGAATGGGAGGAATAAGGCTAAGCAACAGCACATGTGAAAAAGACTTGGCTATACTAATAGATCACAGACTGAACATGAGCCAACAGTGTGATGCAGTAGCAAAAAAGGCAAATACAATTCTAGGATGTATTAACAGAAGTATACAGTCTAGATCACGTGATGTCATTATTGCCCTCTACTCCTCTTTGGTCAGACCTCATCAGGAATACTGTGTCCAGTTTTGGGCACCACATTTTAAAAAAGACATAAAAAACTGGAGCAAGTTCAGAGAGGAGCGACCAGAATGGTGACTGGTCTGCAAACCATGTCCTATAAGGAACGGTTGCAGGATTTGGGAATGTTTAGCTTGCAAAAGAGAAGACTGAGAGGAGACTTAATAGCTGTCTACAAATATCTCAAGGGCTGTCACATTGTAGAAGGATTATTTTTATTCTCATTTGCACAAGGAAAGACTAGAAGCAATAGGATGACACTAAATGGGAGGAGACACAGATTAGGTATTAGAAAAAACTTTTGACAGTTAGGGTAATCAGTGAGTGGAACAGGCTGCCACGAGAGGTGGTGAGATCTCCTTCAATAGAAGTCTTCAAACAGAAGCTGGACCGATATCTGTCTGGGATGCTTTCAGCAAGGGGGTTGGACCAGATGACCCAGGAGGTCCCTTCCAACTCTACCATTCTATGATTCTATGATTCTATATCGGTGCTTCTCACAAAGATAGAATATCATCAAAAAGTTATTTTATTTCAGTTCTTCAACACAAAAACTGAAACCCATATATTCTATAGAGTCATTACAGAGTGATCTATTTCAAGTGTTTATTTCTGTTAACGTTGATGATTAAGTCATTATCTCAGTAAATTAGAATACTTTATAACTACCACCAGCTTGAAAAATGATTTTAAAATCTGAAGTGTTGGCCTAATGAAATATATGTTTAGTAAATGCACTCAATATTTGGTCGGAGCTCCTTTTGCATCAATTACTGCATGAACGTGTAAGGGGATAGACAATATTACTGTAATACCTGTTCTCTCTCGTTTGTCTCGGTACCGTATGTTACAATGTATTATAAGTGTATGTATAATTGTTTCTATATAATGTGTATTTCCTTGGTACTGCTACACTACTATGTGTATTATCGTTCTCCTAAAAAGTGTATATCATGTGTACTGCTACTCTACTATATGTATTACCATCCTTGTTAACCCCTTAATCCCATTGGACGTAATATTCCGTCCATGTGACCTGGTACTTAATTCCCATGGACGGAATATTACGTCCAGGGCGATCAGCTGCGCTCCCAAGGGAGCGCAGCTGATCGCCGCCGGGTGTCAGCTGATTATCACAGCTGACACCCGGCACTATGTGTCAGGAGCGGTCACGGACCGCTCCCGGCACATTAACCCCTGGCACACCGCGATCAAACATGATCGCGGTGTACCCGGGGCACAGGGGAGGATCGCGCAGGGTGGGGGCTCCCTGCGCGCTCCCCTGAGACCCTTAGAGCAGCGCGATGTGTCGTGCTGTTCCGAGGGTCCGTCCTCCCTCCAGGTCCCCGGATCCAAGATGGCGCCGGGGTCCTGCAGGGAGGCGGCTTCCTCAGTGCCTGCTGAGAGCAGGCACTGAGAAGCTTGCAGCGATGCCAGAGCGATCGCTGGTGTGACAGAGTGCTGTGCACACTGTCACACCAGCGATCTGCTAAAATACTGTGATGTCCCACCCTGGGACAAAGTAAAAAAGTAAAAAAAATAAAAGTGGTAAAAAAAATCATAAAAAAAAAAAAATATTCCCCAATAAATTCATTTCTTCCTGTAAATAAAAAAAACAAAACAATAAAAGTACACATATTTGGTATCGCCGCGTCCATAACGACCCCCCCATATAATTGTCCCACTAGTTAACCCCTTTAGTGAACCCCTGAAAAAAAAAAAAACTAAGCAAAAAATCAATGCTTTATCATCATACAGCCGAACAAAAAGTGGAATAACACGCGATCAAAAATACCGATATAAATAAACATGGTACCGCTGAAAACGTCATCTTGTCCCGCAAAAAACGAGCCATCATACAGCATCATCAGCGAAAAAATAAAAAGTTATAGCTCACAGAATAAAGCGATGCAAAAATAATGATTTTTTATATAAAATTGTTTTTATTCTATAAAAGCACCAAAACATTAAAAAAATGATATAAATGAGGTATCGTCGTAATCGTACTGACCCGAAGAATAAAACTGCTTTATCAATTTTACCACACGCGGAACGGTATAAACGCCTCCCCCAAAAGAAATTCATGAATTGCTGATTTTTGTTCATTCTAACCTCCCAAAAATCGAAATAAAAAGCGATCAAAAATGTCACGTGGTCATAAATGGCACCAATAAAAACGTCACCTCGTTCCGCAAAAAATAAGACCTCACATGACTCTGTGGGCCAAAATATGCAAAAATTATAGCTCTCAAGATGTGGTGAAGCAAAAAACTACTTTTTGCAATAAAAAGCATCTTTTAGCGTGACAGCTGCCAATCACAAAAACCCGCTATAAATAGTAAATCAAACCCCCCTTTATCACCCCCTTAGTTAGGGAAAAATAATAAAATTAAAAAAATGTATTTATTTCCATTTTCCCATTAGGGTTATGGTTAAGATTAGGGTTGCGGCTAAAGTTAGGGTTAGGGATGGCGCTAAAGTTAGGATTAGGGTTAGGGTTGGGATTAGGGTTAGGGTGTGTTAGGGTTAGGTTTGTGGTTAGGGTTGGAACTAGGGTTAGGGGTGTGTTGGGGTTAGGGTTGGAGTTAGAATTAGGTGGTTTCCACTGTTTAGGCACATCAGGGGCTCTCCAAATGTGACATGGCGTCTGATCTCAATTCCAGCCAATTCTGCGTTGAAAAAGTCAAACGGTGCTCCTTCACTTCTGAGCTCTGCCATGCGCCAAAACAGTAGTTTACCCCCGCATATGGGGTATCAGCGTACTCTGGACCACAAGAGTTATTGTGCAATTTGTCCTATTTCTTCTGTTACCCTTGGGAAAATAAAAAACTGGGGGCGACAAAATCATTTTTGTAAAAAAAAAATGATTTTTTTTGTTTTTACGGCTGTATGTTATAAATTTTCTGTGAAGCACTTGGGGCTTCATAGCGCTCACCACACTTCTAGATAAGTTCCTTGTGGGGTCTATTTTCCAAAATGGGGTCACTTGTAGGGGGTTTCCACTGCTTAGGCCCATCAGGGGCTCTCCAAATGCGACATGACGCCCCCAGACCATTCCATCAAAGTCTGCAATCCAAAACGTCACTACTTCCCTTCCTAGCCCAGACGTGAAACCATACAGTAGTTTTCTCCCACATATTGGGTATCAGCGTACTCAGGACAAATTGGACAACAACTTTTGAGGTCCAATTTCTCCTGTTACCCTTGTGAAAATAAAATATTGGGGGCAAAAAAAATCATTTTTGTAAAAAAAAAAAAAGATCTTTTATTTTACGGCTGTACGTTATAAACTTCTGTGAAGCACTTTGGGGTTCAAAGTGCTCACCACACATCTAGATAAGTTCCTTGAGGGGTCTAGTTTCCAAAATGGTGTCATTTGTGGGGGGTTTCCACTGTTTAGGCAGATCAGGAGCTCTCCAAACACGACATGGCATCCAGCCAATTCTGCGTTGAAAAAGTCAAACGGCGCTCCTTCCCTTCCAAACTCTGCCATGCACCCAAACAGTGGTTTACCCCCACATATGGGGTATCAGCGTACTCAGGACAAATTGCACAATAACTTTTGGAGACTTGTTACCCTTGGGAAAATAAAAATTGGGTGAAAAGATCAATTTTGTGGAAAAAATATGATTTTTTAATTTTACGGCTCTACGTTATAAACTTGTGTGAAGCACTTGGGGTTCAAATTGCTCACCAAAGATCTAGATAAGTTCCTTAGGGGTCTAGTTTCCCAAATGGGGTCACTTGTGGGGGGTTTCCACTGTTTAGGCACATCAGGGACTCTCCAAAGGCAACATGGCGTCCAAACTCAATTCCAGCCAATTTTGGTTGGAAAAAGTCAAATGGTGCTCCTTCCATTCCGAGCTCTGCCATGCGCCCAAACAGTGGTTACCCCCACATATGGGGTATCAGCGTACTCAGGACAAGTTGGACAACAACTTTTGAGGTCCAATTTCTGCTGTTACCTATGGGAAAAGAAAAATTAGTGACTAAGAGATAATTTTTGTGGGAAAAAAATAGGATTTTTTATTTTCATGCCCGGGCATTATAAACTTGTGTGAAGCACTTGGGGGTTCAAAGTGCTCACCAAAGATCTAGATAAGTTACTTAGGGGGTCTAGCTTCCAAAATGGGGTCACTTGTGGGGGTTTCCACTGTTTAGGCTCATCTGGGGCACTACAAACGGAACATGACCCCCATCAATGTTTGCATTCCAAAACGTTACTGCTTCCTTTCCAAGCCCTGCCGTGCACCCAAACAGTTCCCCCCCCCACATATGGGTATCAGCGTACTCAGGACAAATTGGACAACAACTTTTGGGGTCCAATTTCCTTGGGAAAAATCAAAAATTTGGGACTAAAAAATCATTTTTTGGGAAAATTGTTTTTTTTTTTTTTTCCACACCCAGGCATTATAAACTTTTGTGAAACACTTTGGGGTTCAAAGTGCTCACAACAGATCTAGATAAGTTCCTTAGGGGGTCTAGTTTCCAAAATGGGGGTCACTTGTGGGGGGTTCCACTGTTTAGGCGCATCAGGGGCTCTCCAAACACACATGGCGTCCCAATCTCAAACCAGCCAATTTAGTTTGAAAAAGTAAAAACGGCGCTCCTTCCCTTACAAGCTTGTCGTGTGCCCAAACAGTGGTTTTCCCCCACATATAGGGTATTGGCGTACTCGGGAGAAATTGCACAACAACTTTATCTGCCCATTTTCTCCTTTTACCCTTGTGAAAATAAAAAAAATTTGTAAAAGATCATTTTTGTGGCTAAAAAGTTAAATATTAATTTTTTCCTTCCACGTTGCTTCAGCTCCTGTGAAGCACCTGAAGGTTATAAACTTCTTGAATGTGGTTTTGAGTACCTTGAGGGGTGCAGTTTTTTAGAATAGTGTCACTTTTGGGTATTTTCTGCTATATAGACCCCTCAAAGTGACTTCAAATGTGAGGTGGTCCCTAAAAAAAATGGCTTTGTAAATTTTGTTGTAAAAATGAGAAATCACTGGTCAACTTTTAACCCTTATAATTTCCTAACAAAAAAAAATTTGGTTCCAAAATTGTGCTGATGTAAAGTAGACATGTGGGAAATGTTATTTCTTAACTATTTTGTGTGACATATTTCTCTGTTTTAAGGGAAAAAAAATTCAAAGTTTGAAAATTGCAAAATTTTCAAAATTTTCGCCATATTTGTGTTTTTTCAAAAATAAACACAAGGTATATCGAAAAAATTTTACCACTATCATGAAGTACAATATGTCACGAGAAAACAGTCTCAGAATAGCGAAGATCCGTTGAAGCGTTCCAGGTTATAACTCATAAAGAGACAGTGGTCAGAATTGTAAAAATTGGCCGGGTCATTAACGTGCAAACCACCCTTGGGGGTTAAGGGTTAAATGTCTATTGTACATTTGTTCTGATTTATATAGTGTATAGGGTAAGTGTAGTTATTGGACTGGCCACTAGATGGGGCATTATAGTGCACAGCTTTCAGCTAGTGGTTAGTATAGTTAACAGTTAAACACAGGGGGTAAGCTGCAGTTAAGAAAGGAAGGACTTCCTGATATAGTTCAGTTCAGGCCAGGGTGCCCTTGCCATGAGCATGGGCTCAAGGCTCAGGGTTAAGACCCATTCTGCTTCCTTGGGCTTTAGTGCTCAGAGATATCGTAGCAGCTCCGCAACATTTAAGCCAGAAGCCCAGCTATCCACAACACCAGGCCAGGACAGCAGGAGATCACAGTGGACTAGGAAGAAAGACTAAAGACAGAAGTAGTGACAATGTGGGGACAAAAGTGGCTCCAGAATGTGGCAATTCATCACTTGGGCTGATGCCCTCAGATCCAGGGTGAAACGGCTGAGGTAACACTCAGATGTATTGAGCTTGGACCAGGAAAATGCTGTGTCTTTGCAGGAGACAGTGCAGGAGGGTTGATCGCTCGCCATGTGGCAACTGACTGACTTCGGGAACAGATTATCTAACGTCTGGGGCAAAACAGGCAGAGGAGTATCTAACCGTGGAAGTGCTGATTCTCTATGAGGTTAAGGTCAGGCACGTTTGCTAGCCAATCAAGCACAGTGATACTGTTGTTTTTAAACCAGTATTGGTAACTTTTGGCAATGTGGAAGGGTGGCAAGTCCTGCTGGAAAATAAAATTTCCATCTCCAAAAAGTGTTAACGGATGAGGGAATAATGAAGTGCTTTAAAATTTCCTGGTAGACCGGCTGCGCTGACTTTGGTCTTGATAAAAACACAGTGGACCTACACCAGCAGATGACATGGCTCCCCAAACCATCACTTATTATGGAAACTTCACACTAACCTCAAGCAGCTTGGATTTTGTGCCTCTCCACTCATCCTCAGGACCTTGATTTCCAAATGATATGCAAAATTTACTTTCATCTGAAACAACACCTTGGACCACTGTGCACAGTCCAGTTCTTTTTCTCTTTGGCCCAGGTAAGACGCATCTAACGTAGTCTTTTGGTCATGACGAGTGGCTTAACACAAGGAATGCGACACTTGTAGCTCATGTCCTGGATACGTCTGTGTGTGTGGCTTTTAAAGCAATGACTTTGGCAGCAGTCCACTCCTTGTGAATCTCCCCCAAATTTTTGAATGGGCACTTCTTAACAATCCTTTCAAGGCTGCAGTTATCCTGGTTGCTTGAAAACCTTTTTCTATCACGCTTTTCCTTCCATTCAACTTCCCTTTAATATGCTTGGATACAGCACTCTGTCAACAGCCAGCTTCTTTAGCAATGACCTTTTGTGGCTTACCCTCCTTGTGGAGTGTGTCAATGACTGCCTTCTGGACATATGTCAAGTCAGCAGTCTTCACCATGATTGTGGAGCCTACTAAAACAGACTAAGGGACCTTTTAAAACACTTAGGAAGCCTTTGTAGGTGTTTTTTGTTAAATAATTCTAAGTTATTGAGATAACGACTTTTGGGTTTTCATTGGTTGTAAGCCATAATCATCAACATTAACAGAAATAAACACTTGAAATAGAACACTGTTTGTAATGACTATAAAATGTTTCACTTTTTGTATTAAAGAACTGAAATAAGTTAACTTTTTGATGATATTCTAATTTTGTGAGAAACATCTATATATATATGCACAAATTTTCCTCACCTGGCATCCATATGACATGCATTTTTGGGGGGTCCCCCCTTTTTAAATAGCCAGTGATGGCTGAATAGGCAACTGTGAGCTGATAGCCAGGGAAGCTCCATGTTTATTGCCCACTTCCCAGATTATTAACACCAGCTCTCAGCTGTCTGCTTTCCTTCAACTGATTAATAAAAATAGGGGGACCCCATGCCATTTTTTTCTTTTATTTCTTATTTATTAGCTAAATACATGATTTTATACACTGATGTGAGCGAACCCCTATGGGGAGACTCATTGTAACCCACCTAAGCAGGGCCGCCATCATGCATTACTGCCCTGACTGCGTATGTGGCCCGGTGGGCAGAGTGGCCCACATCAGGCCCCATCTCATCTCACCGGGTTCTAGCGGCAGGCTTCTGCTGGTGCAGAAACTGACCCTGCGTCCGAGACGCAGGTTAACTTTACTCTATTGCCATGCGGGCCCACACTGCAATAGTTTAAGCCGCCAGCCAATCACAGGCTGGCAGCTGACGTCAGCTATAAGACAATCGGAGGATGGTAGCTGATGTCAGCGCGCACGTCGCCGGCGTCTGACATCATTGTTATTCGCCAGCGAGTGCGCGTGGATTGAGCTTCGCCGCAGGAGCGCGGCAAGGTAAGGAGAAAGTATTTTTTTATTTTTTTATTTTTATTGTAAGCGGCAGAACTGGAGACACGGGCAGGATGTGAGACACAGTGGGGAGCAGGATTGGAGACACGGGGTAGGATTGGAGACATGGGGCAGAATGTGAGACACAGGAGGAGGCAGGATTGGAGACACGGGGCAGAATGTGAGACATAGAGGAGGCAGGATTGGAGACACGGGGGTAGAAGTGAGACACAGGAGGGGCAGGAATGGAGACACGGGGGCAGAATGTGAGACACAGGGGCAGAATGTGAGACACAGGGGCAGAATGTGAGACAGGAGGGGTAGTATTGGAGAGGAAGGGCTGCTGTTGTGTTGACCTGTGGGCCTCTGATAAATATGGACATGGACACTTGGTTACAGGGTCCCAACCTAGTGGGACCAGGGTTATGCTGATGCGAAGAAACAGGAAAGAAAACATTTACCTTCCGGAGAAGTAAATAATTAATGTTTGTTTATGTTGTATGCATTGGTGTCTTGCAGTTTTTCCTGGTGGTCGAGGACTACCATCATTAAAGAAGGGGGAAATGTAGGGAGCTGGACCAGCTTGGCTCACCCAAAAAACTAATACCTTTAAAAATTATCTTTTATTAAACCGTTTAAGACAAAGCAAAACAGACAAATACATGTAGTGTTCTACCAGGCAAAAAAGAGGGATTTCTGAGCAAAAAGGATAAAGATCTGCTAGTATTCTACCAGGGAAACCACACAAAGTATACCTTAAGGGTAGCCACACTAAACAATATCGCTAACGAGATCGCTAAAAAACGTCACTATTTAGCGATCCCGTTAGCGATATTGTTCAGTGCGGCAGCTTCCAGCGACGAGCTTCCTGCTGTGATCTCGCTCGTCGCTGGAATCGCTCCGGACCCTATTTCATCGCTGGCGCTCCCGCTGGGTGAGTATCTAATCGCTGTGTGGCACCTTTTCTTAGCGATTTAGCGGTACTTTTGTACCGCTAAAGTCGTTAAGAAGATCGCTAACGGCGATAGCGTCGTTAACTATATCGCTAAATGTGGCCGCATTTAGCGATATAGAAACAATCCCCCGCTAGCGATCGCATTAGTATGCGTCGTTATCGTGATCGCTAGCGGGATTGTTTAGTGTGGCAGTACCTTCAGTCACTGTTTTGTAACGGATTCAAGTGATTGTGATGAATAAGAAGTGCTCACACGAGAATATGAGTAAACTAAATTGAATTTACTTAATAAATGATAAGATTTAACAATAAAGTAAAATAAATACATGTGCATCAAAAAAGCAAACATTTTCAAACATTACATTATTAAGGTAGAAGAAACCCTCTTAAACCAACAGATAAGATTTCACAAGATGATTTCACTGGAAAAGAGGTAAATGCCCAATCTACGGTTATCAGAAAAATATTAGACTGAGAGCACAAGTCTAAATATTTTTTCTATCTACTGGCTAACATGGTACAAAGATATACATCTTTACTGTATTAATCTAATCAGTTGACTCTCATCTTTGAATGTCAAAGGTCCTTTGTTAGAAGATAAGTGTCAAGATTGTAACAAAAACCAGTTATTGGCCCTCCCTGGACAATTGACTATCTGGTTGAAAATATCAGTAGGACTGAAAACTTATATACTGAAATGATTGGAACCATATCAATCATTAGTATTGATTAATTGGAGTGTTGCAACCATTAAAAATAACTCTTACTATACAGTCACCCTGATACATCCTAGATTCACTCCTGCTTTACTGCGGAGGTTGGCACGGTACCTTGAATGCAAATTGGAGCCCCCGCTCACTGGCCACTAACCCTGGATGCTCTTCTATAAAGGCTGGGTCTCACATAGCGATACACCAGCGATCCCGACAACGATCAGGATCGCTGGTGTATCGCTACATGATCGCTGCTGAGCTGCCAAACAGGCAGCTCAGAGCAGCGATCAGCACAAGGACACTGCGGGTTAACATCGCTTAGTTACCCCAGTGTACCTTGGATACCAGCGCCCTGATGCAGGGAGCTGGTATCCAAGGTACACAGCGGTTTCCAAGCGCTGCACCGGTGCCTGGAAACCCGCTGTGTACCTTGGTTACCACTCCCTGCATCAGGGCGCTGGTATCCAAGGTACACAGCGGTTTCTAGGCACAGCCCCCGCGCCTGGAAACCCGCTGTGTACCTTAGTTACCAGCGGATCGCTGGTCTCCCGCCTGTCACAACCAGCGATGCGTGCCTGTCAGCGGGAGACCAGCGATCAAAAAAATGTCCTGACATTTCAGCGACGATCAGCGATACCCGGCAGGGGGGCTGATCGTCGCTGAATGTCACACACAGCAATATCGCTGGTGAGCTCGCTGCTGCGTCACAAAACTAGTGACTCAGCAGCGATCTCGGTAGCGATATCGCTATGTGAGACGGGCCCTTAAATCCCTACTCTACACCGAAAACAACAATAGGAGGGATTGCCTCAAAGTCAGCCAAATCCACAATTAATCACTTAAAGAAGGGGGTTAGCTCATAATGGATAGCCAGACGACAAATATAACCTTTACTTGGTGAGGGAGGTGGGTAGGGGGTGATAATGAGATTAACTAATGTGTAATTACAATAAGTACAAAAGGAAATGAAAAACTATCATATGGCATATAACCCTTAACACCAATAGAATAAAGAGTAACAGATATCAAAGAATGGTCAGATAACCCGTAAAAAAACATTTAATTCCGTTAGAGGGAAATAACGAGGGTTGAAACTTACCATAACTCTCCCTCAAGGATCCCTAGTCAGAGTCCCTACCTTGCCACAGAGGTTGGCACCCTAGGTTGTGCACAAATTGGCGCCCCCGCTCACTGACGGCTTACCCTTGCTTACCTTAATATTCTCCCTCCTACAAATATGTCCAATTAGTTGGAGCATGCATAAACCTATGGATTGGGGGGGTAAGTTAACTTTATTTAATGGTATATCAAGTGGTTAAACTCCAAAGAACCAAGGAGTGCAGGACATTAATGACAAAAAATTACCAATCGGTTCAATCAAAAGGTGCATAGTTGAAGCAATAAAAGATGCAGAAAGGTCAAAAATGAAAATAACTGTATTTGCTTGTTAGCATATACAGATATAAACTGGTAGATACATATACTACCCACAACTAATTTGTGATTATAATAGTCACCATAATAGATTAAAGCTGAAGATGCCTTGATGGTAACCTCAGCATAACAGATTGTAATTCTAACAAACCCTGCTATATATTCCATATAAAAATAAACAACCTTGGAATGCCCAAATTTAAAAAAAATGTTCAACTGAACCATATAAAAAAAACTATTGCACCATGCCCAGAGTACTTTGACGCATCATGTCAAAATCAATGAAAAATGAACTTATCTGATGTTTAAAGGGAATCTGTCACCCTAAATTGGCGGGATATTTAAATGATGGCAGTCAGTCAGATGGGCGGTGTTTTGGGTACTTGCCTTAACATGTTTTCGCCGCTGTCTCCATTATTTCTGGGAATTGTAGTCGTTGCCCTCCATATAAACGCGCCTGCGCTTTGCAATCTGCGGGCAAAGCATATTGCGCATGTGCAATTCAAGATTGCAATGCGCAGGCGCGTTATATGGAGGGCAACGACTACAATTCACAGAAATAATGGAGACAGCGGCGAACAACATGTTAAGGCAAGTACCCAAAACACCGCCCATCTGACCTGACTGCCATCATTTAAATATCCCGCCAATTTAGGGTGACAGATTCCCTTTAAAGATGCTAGATCAGCGTTTCCCTCCCATGATAGAAGTTCATCAGGAGGCACATGGAAAGATCAGTGTCAAATGGCTGTTTATCTGACTCTGATTTCATGACGTTTTAGCCCCTAGTATGTGTAGCTTATTGCTATTATACGTTGATTTTACCAATTATAAAGAGTGGGTGAAAAGTGGGATTCATTAGGTATGAAAATAGGTACGGGAGTATTCTAGTACAGGAGTGGATTTAAAAAGTGGAACATCAGCTCTAGACAAAAGTACTATAACTAGAGATGAGCGACTTTGCCTTCGCTAGGGTCGAGTCGGGTTTTGGAGTCAAGTCGAACGAAATCGCCGACTATCGGCAAAAGTTGAAGGTCTGACTGAAACACAAACCCAATGCAAGTCAAGGGGAAGCAAAGTCGGCAGGGAGTGGAGGACAGTAAACACACCTACAGTGCCCATTTCAATGCCAACTACATCATTCTTATTACTTAAGCTTGTGAACCTTAATTTACTTTATAATAATAGTAAACATTGAAAACTGGGGATATTTGGCTAAAGTTGTGGGGGGGCAGGGCTGGCTCCAGGTTTTCGTGGGCCCCGGGCCAAAGAGTCTCAGTGGGCCCCTTTAACACATACCACAATTCATGATGCTCCGATACGGCAGACAAATATAGGTATAGTACAATGCCAAATACTTTACTTCTTACATGACATGACTGATATCTATTTTAAATTTTACAATAGCTCAAAAACCGGACAATATATTCCTCCATGGGGCTTGCGCCTGGCATTTCACATTATCCCTAATGGGTAAGCACTAACGCACTTCTTCCTGCACTATTCACGGCACTTTATGGGAGGTACTAATATTGCATATATACATAGCTCCTTGCCATTTCTTAGTTGGATCCTGTTTGAGATTTTGTTACTTGAGTCCTGATAATTACTTTTGAGAATTCCCTCCAGGGATATCACAAGGGTTAAATATAGTATTGTTGTGCACTCACTGCATATATACTCTTTTCTTAACATTACCTTCCCCCTTTGTTGTGGTCTCTCCTGGAGTGAATCCAGGGCTCATTTGCACTATTGCACAAGCTCATGTTTCATTATTTCTATATGGACCCAATGTTTGCGATGTTGCAGTTGAAAAGTGTGCTATATTGTGTTTCAGATGCTAATTTCTTTTTACCTCACCAATTCTTGTTTCATCTATACTTTGTTTGATATTTTGTATATTTTTAGTGTTTGAATAAAATTTGTATTTTATCTACTTTATTGTCAGTTCTATTTTGGGAATGATGCTCTTATTTTTGTGTTCAAAATCTAACTATATATCAAAAAAACTGACCGGCACATCCAAACTTAGATTCAGTGTGAACAGGTGCTAAACCTAAAGTCACCAACTCATATACATACAAGAAGAAAAGGTAGCACACTGTAGCGCTATAGCTTGCAAACACGAAATATGAAAAATATGAAAAATGAATTAAATCATTACCTTAGAAATATGAAAAATTGAGAAGTCTTAGCGCATAAGATGGCCAAATTATGTGAGCCTGATAGCCACGTCAAGGCTCTTCTCGTATATCAGGTCCCTAACTAATGCCTATCCTCGCTTTAGAAAAGTCTGTCTGCATGGGAACCTATGAATCCTCTTTTCAGACTAAAATCTACATCTCTGTGGAGGGGTGATGAACCTGCTGTAATTAAAAGGCCTGTGACCACCAGGTGGAGTGCTCAGGCAGAAGGTAAATGAATACATATCAAAAAACTGACCGGCACATCCAAACTTAGATTCAGTGTGAACAGGTGCTAAACCTAGAGTCACCAACTCATATACATACAAGAAGAAAAGGTAGCACACTGTAGCGCTATAGCTTGCAAACACGAAATATGAAAAATAGAAAAATGAATTACCTCATTACCTTAGAAATATGAAAAATTGAGAAGTCTTAGCGCATAAGATGGCCAAATTATGTGAGCCTGATAGCCACGTCAAGGCTCTTCTCTGTATATCAAGGTCACTAACTAATGCCTATCCTCGCTTTAGAAAAGTCTGCCTGCATGGGAACCTATGAATCCTCTTTCAGACTAAAATCTACATCTCTGTGGAGGGGTGATGAACCTGCTGTAATTAAAAGGCCTGTGACCAACAGGTGGAGTGCTCAGGCAGAGGTAAATGAATAACATATCAAAAAACTGACCGCACATCCAAACTTAGATTCAGTGTGAACAGGTGCTAAAACCTAGAGTCCACCAACTCATATACATACAAGAAGAAAAGGTAGCACACTGTAGCGCAATAAGCTTGCAAACACGAAATATGAAAAATATGAAAAATGATTACATCATTACCTTAGAATATGAAAAATTGAGAAGTCTAGCGCATAAGATGGCCAAATTAGTAGCCTATAGCCACGCAAGGCTCTTCTGTATTCAGGTCCCTAACTAATGCCTATTCCTCGCTTAGAAAAGTCTGTCTGCATGGGAACCAATGAATCCTCTTTTCAGACTAAAATCTACATCTCTGTGGAGGGGTGATGAACCTGCTGTAATTAAAAGGCCTGTGACCACCAGGTGGAGTGCTCAGGCAGAAGGTAAATGAATACATATCAAAAAACGACCGGGCACATCCAAACTTAGATTCAGTGTGAACAGGTGCTAAACCTAGAGTCACCAACTCATTACATACAAGAAGAAAAGGTAGCACACTGTAGCGCTATAAGCTGCAAACACGAAATATGAAAAATATAAAAATGAATTACATCATTACCTTAGAAATATGAAAATTAGAAGTCTTAGCGCATAAGATGGCAATTATGTGAGCCTGATAGCCACGTCAAGGCTCTTCTCGTATATCAGTCCCAAACTAATGCCATCCTCGCTTTAGAAAAGTCTGTCTGCATGGAACCTATGAATCCTTAATTTACTTTATAATAATAGTAAAGCAATGAAAACTGGGGGTTATTTGGCTAAAGTTGGTGGGGGGCAGGGCTGGCTCCAGGTTTTCGTGGGCCCCGGGGCCAAAGAGTCTCAGTGGGGCCCCTTTAACACATAACCACAATTCAGATGCTCCGATAACGGCAGACAAATATAGGTAAAGTACAATGCCAAATACTTTACTTCTTACATGACATGACTGATATCTATTTTAATTTTACAATAGCTCCAAAAACCGACAAATTATTCCACCATGGGGCTTGCGCCTGGCATTTCACATTATCCCTAATGGGTAAGCACTAACGCACTTCTTCCTGCACTATTCACGGCACTTATGGGAGGTACTAATATAGTGCATATATACATACTCCTTGCCATTCTTAGTTGGATCCTGTTTTGAGATTTTGTTAATTGAGTCCTGATAATTACTTTTGAGATTCCTCCAGGGATATCACAAGGTTAATATAGTATTGTTGTGCACTCACGCATATATACTCTTTTCTTAACATTACCTTCCCCCTTTGTTGTGGTCCTCCGGAGTGAATCCAGGCTCATTTTGCACTATTGCACAAGTTCATGTTTCATTATTTCTATATGGACCCAATGTTTGCGATGTGCAGTTTGAAAAGTGTGCTATATTGTGTTTCAGATGCTAATTTCTTTTTACCTCACCAATTCATTGTTTCATCATACTTTGTTTGATATTTTGTTATTTTAGTGTTTGAATAAAATTTGTATTTTATCTACTTTATCGTCAGTTCTATTTTGGGAATGATGCCTTATTTTGTGTTCAAAAATCTAACTATATTCCTCAACAGTATTATGGCCATAACATATGCACCATACAGAATAATGACCCCATATATTGCTCCATACATAATTGGTCCCATAAATGTTTCATACAGTAATATGATGACGCCACATACTGCTCCAGTATATGATGGTCCCCATATAATTGCCATACAGTTAAAGACCTGTCCCCATACATATAATGAGCCCCACATATTGCTCCATACAGTTATAATGAGTCACATATAAAGCTCCATACAGTATATGATGGCCCCATATATTGCTCCATACCAGAAATGGGCTCCATATAATGTTCCATCCAGAATAGGCCCCATATGTGCTCCATATGATTCTCCATACCCTATATGATTCCCATAAATTATGAACCCCATATGATGCTCTAGTATATGATGTGCCCCATGGATGATGCTCCAGTGTATGAGGGCTATATAATGCTCCATATATAATGGTTCCCATATGATGCTCCCATGTATAATGGGCCCGTATATGAATACTCCAGTGTATGATGGGCCCCATTTATAATGCTCCATATAGATGGCCCCATGGATGATGCATACAGTGTATGATGGGCCTATATAATGTTCCATATATAATGGGCCTCATATGAAGCTCCAGTATAGAGGACCCCATGGCTGATGCTCAAGTGTATGATGGGCTTATAAAATGCTCCATATATAATGGGCCGTATATTATGCTCCAGTGTATAAATGGGCCCTGTATATGATGCT
This sequence comes from Oophaga sylvatica, assembly GCA_033576555.1. Classification (NCBI taxonomy): domain Eukaryota; kingdom Metazoa; phylum Chordata; class Amphibia; order Anura; family Dendrobatidae; genus Oophaga; species Oophaga sylvatica. The sequence goes on along the minus strand of JARQOD010004199.1, from coordinate 771 downwards.
CCAGTGTATAGGCCCCATTTATAATGCTCCAGTGTATGATGGGCCCCATGGATGATGCTCCAGTGGGGGTGGATGATGGGCCGTATTGGATTAATGCTCCATATATAATGGGCCCCCATATGATGACCCCATGGATGATGCTCCAGTGTATGATGGGGCCTATATAATGCTCCTATATAATGGGTCCCATATGAATCACCAGTGTATAAGGGCCCCATGGAGGATGCTCCATGTATATGGGCCCCATAATAATGCTCCAGTGATATTGCCCCCATGGATGAGCTCCAGTGTATAATGGGCCCCCATCTAATAGCTCCCATATAGAGGGCCTATTAAAGCACCATAATAATGGGCCCCATATGATGCCCATATATGATGGGCCCCATGGATGAGCTCCAGTGAATATGGGCCCCAGGTGATGCCCAGTGTTGATGGGCCCCATTTTAAAATGCACAGTGTAAATGGGGGCCCCATAAATTTAATGCTACGTTTTATAATGGCCCTACTTGATGCTCAAAGTGTAAGAAGGGCCCCATATTTAATTCTCCAGGAATATGCTCCCCATTATTGCTACAAACATTTGAAAAAAATGAAATACACCATCCGATCATTTCTTTGATTGAGGGGCGGTCAAGAAAGAGGAACCCGGGCATTCTGTCGATTGACGCAAAAGGTTTCGACAGGGTCACGGGATTTATATTTCAAACGGTTAGAAGGAATTGGCTTAAAATAAACTATGCTCCGTAAAATTTCTGACCTGTACTCATTCCC
>JARQOD010004198.1:0-57094 GCA_033576555.1 Oophaga sylvatica | reverse complement strand
CAGAACCATGCTTACTACAGAGAAATAAGATCAGAAACAAATAACAGAGCAGAACCGAGGTTGCTACAGAGATATGTGAGCAGAACAGAGCTTACTACAGAGATATGGAGTAGAACTGAGCTTACTAGAGAGATATGGGAGCAGATCTTACTACAGAGATATGGGTGCGTAACCACGCTTACTACAGAGATATGGGAGCAGAACTGAGCTTGCTACAGAGATATGGAGCAGGACCAAGCTTACTACAAAGATATGGGCGCAGAACCGAGCTTACTACAAAGATATGGGCGCAGAACCGAGCTTACTACAGAGATATGGGAGCAGAACTGAGCTAGCTACAGAGATATGGGCGCAGAACCAAGGTTACTACAAAGATATGGGAGCAGAACCGAGCTTACTACAGAGATAACGGAGCAGAACCGAGCTTACTACAGAGATATCAGACCAGAACCAAGCATAGTACAGAGATAAGGGAGCCGAACCAAGCTTACTACAGAGATAACTGAGCAGGACCGAGGTTACTACAGAGATACTGGAGCAGAACCGAGGTTACTACAGAGATATTGGAGCAGAAGTGAGCTTACTAGAGATATGGGAGCAGAACCAAACTTACTTCAGAGATATGGGAGCAGAACCGAGCTTACAACAGAGATATAAGACCAGAACCAAGCATACTACAGAGATAAGGGAACAGAACCAAGCTTACTACAGAGATAACGGAGCGGAACTGAGGTTACTACAGAGATATTGGAGCAGTAGCGAGCTTACTAGAGATATGGGAGCAGAACCGAGATTACTGCAGAGATAAGGCTGCAAAACCGTGCTTACTACAGAGATAAGGGAGCAGAACCGAGCTTACTACAGAGATATGGGAGCAGAGCCGAGCTTACTACAGAAATATGGGAGCAGAACCGAGCTTACTAGAGATATGGGAGCAGAACCGAGCTTACTAGAGATATGGGAGCAAAACCGAACTGACTGCAGAGATAAGGCAGCAGAACCGTGCTTACTACAGAGATAAGGGAGCAGAACCGAGCTTATTAGAGATAATATGGGAGCAGAACCGAGCTTACTGCAGAGATAAGGCAGCAGAACCGTGCTTACTACAGAGATAAGGGAGCAGTACTGAGCTTACTACAGAGATATGGGTGCAGAACCGTGCTTACTACAGAGATAAGGGAGCAGAACAGAGCTTACTACAGAGATAAGGGAGCAGAACCGAGCTTACTAAGTCTACTACATAGATACAGGAACAATACCAAGGTTACGGCATACATATGGTACCACAATCTAGATTACTACATCGATACAGTACCAGAACCAAGCTTACTGCTTAGTTATGGTACCAGAAACTCCAACTCCAGAAACACAGACATTTAAACACAAAGTATGGCAGGGGCGTTGCTGGGGTCCTAAAAGGTCTGGGGTCCAAGCCCCAAAGTGCATTTTTCCCCATATGACCCCCCCATAGCCATTTAAAATAACATCCGTACATATGTAATTACAGTATAACACTGTTGCTAGCCAACAACACAATGCAAAGACAAATATTATCAAAATGACTACTATAAAAGACCAAACAATACTGCTACACAATGTCCAGTACCATCACCACCATACAGCGAATACATAATATGACCATTAAGAAAACACTCTATACAAAGACCAATGATAACACCATGCACCTTCTACTACATAATGACTGAAACACATTAAGCTGTTACTAGGAAAAAAAACACTACTAAAATGATCAATATTACCACCTTACACTAACCGTATATTGGTAGATACCAGTCCCAGAGAACATACACGTAATTATAGTACAGTTTTATATACTAACTTACACATGACGTACTTTCTGATTTGGGTCATTCACTTTTCCAGTCTTTTCCATCTGGCCCAGATCTCCATTGCCACTTCTCCAGCCACAGCTTGTGTGCACATATTTCCAACCCACAAAAACTCCCCACTCTGCGTGCACTTGCGGTGTGGAACACTGACCCCAATATTTAAAAAATTGTGCATTAGGATTACTCCCTCCCCAAAAAATGAAAGTGTCCCATAGAAAGTATTAATGCCCCTACTGTGCAAAGGTCTGTATTTTATATAATATCCCAAGTGCCCCCTTCCAGCAACAAATACTTTGAGTGTCCATTTAAAGTTATTAATGCCCCTCCAACAAAAATAAATAAATAATGGAACCTGAGTGTCCCTATCAAAACTAATAATGTCCCGTTTTATAACAAATAATGTCCTCTGAGTACCCACACAGCTCTGTATATACAGAATGATGGTCCTACAGCACATATACACAATATGATGGTCCCCAAAGCCCTTATAATACATTGAGGACCCCAGAGCTCCCTATATATAGTAAAATGGCTACATAGCCCCTGTATACGATATGATGTCCCCACTGCCCCCTATATATAGTATGAAGGTCCTCACTGTCCTATATGTATTGTAGACTGTTAAGGGGGTTTAGCTCCGGGATCGCCGTCTCGGATAGACGGAGTGGCTTAAAGAGTCCAATCACAGACAGCAGCACTGGTGCAAACTGGCGTCAACCAGCTTTTATTAAAGTCCACAGCAACAGAACATAAAACAAATCATAAACCAAAATTCTAAGCCTGTCAGGCTTCTAACTAGACACGGATAGTTCCCTCACTCCCGTGGTCTAGACTCTAACAGCCTGGCCACAACAACACAGAGTTATAATAGGTATTTACCAGAGCTTGGCTTCCAGGAGACTCCAACAGCGTCTGAAGTCAGATCCAGACTGAGAGCCCTGTTTGTGTAACTCTACCACCTATTTCTGGCTGCTTAATTAGGCAGCTGTGTGTACTCAGGCTTGAGCTGCAAGCCTGTACTGGATGGGGAGTGGAGTGAACGTCGTACTGCCATCCTACCTTCACTCCTATATTCCTTATGCGACCCAGCTAAGAAACCTGGGCGAGATATACACCCCGTCCAGTACGCACCCCTTCACTGTCTCACAGTATTTTATATATATATATGTATATATATGTATATATATATATATATATATATATATATACATATATATACATATATATATATATATGAAAAACTAGGTCTGAACTGAAAAAGTAAGTTGATGTGTATGCAAAATGTAAATGCATATTAAACACATGACCATTATACAGAGAAAACAAAAAACAAGAAACAAATATCCTAAAATAAAATAAAAAATATATTGCAAAACATGCATGAGGTTGTAATAATAATAATAATAAGGTAACATATGTTTACCAAATACCCTTATTATTATTATTATTACAACCTCATGCATGTTTTGCAATATATTTTTTATTTTATTTTAGGATATTTGTTTCTTGTTTTTTGTTTTATCTGTATAATGGTCATGTGTGGCTACTTTGAAGAACCTAGAATATAAGACATATTTTCAGTTGTTTCACACTTTTTTGTAAAGTGTAATGTATAATTCCACATGTGTGAATTCATAGTTTTGATGCCTTCAGTGTGATTCTACAATTTTCATAGCCATGAAAATACAGAAAAATCTTTGAATGAGAAGGTGTGTCCAAACTTTTGGTCTGTACTGTAGGTGGTCGAGACCGTGTGGTCTCAGTATTTTTGGATTCAGAAGTGTTGGAGTTTTTCCTAGGGTTTTTTGGGTTGCAGACAGTATTCTCTCCTTTGCTGTCCTATCTAGATAGTTTTGGGCCCCAGAGTTTGCTCAATCTATTTTCTGTCTGTGTTCGTATTTTCATCTTGTCTAACCGCCATTATTTGTCTGGGGGTTTCCTATTCTTTTGGGGTCTACTCCGGGGCAGTTAGATTTCCTCTTTCCATCTTCAGGGATAGCTATCTCTTCGGCTGTGAGGAGGCATCTAGGGCACCGTAGGAACGTCCCACGGCTACTTCTAGTTGTGCGGTTAGTTCAGGGGTCTGCAACCTTTTAGTTTCCAACCTCTCTGGTGTTAGGCTGCCTATGCGGTTTTTTGCTCCTGCCTCCACAGCTACCTAAACATAACATAATCACCGGCCATACTGAAAATTTTATGGTACTCAATAGAAGGGAAAAATAGTAAAGGAAAAAAAAGTTGTCAGAATTTTTTTTTCCTGTTTGTTACATTTTTTCCCTCTTTTTCTGTGGAGGCTGAGGAGGAATTTTTTTTTCTCCTCAATGGAGGTCAAGCATTTGTCAAATCGTGTGGAGCAGCTTGCTGCTGAAGTTCGGAGTATTGCTATCTATCTTGCTGGGTTGCCTGCTGTGGAACCTAGGATCCCTCTGCTGGTTTTATTTTTGGGGTATCGGTCTAAGTTTTTGAATTTTAAAAATAATTGTAAGTTGTTTTTGCTTTGAAGCCTAAATCCTCAGGGAACACAATGCAGCAGGTTCAAATTGTCATCTCCCTGTTGCGTGGTGACCCTCAGGATTGGGCCTTTTCCCTGACACCTGGGGATCCTGTTTTGAATGATGTTGATGTGTTTTTTTCAGGCTCTGGGGTTATTGTACGATGAACCTAATGTTACCGATCAAGCTGAAAAAACCTTGTTGGCATTGAATCAGGGTCATGAAGCCGCTGAGCTGTATTGTCAGAAATTCAGAAAGTGGGCAGTCTTTACTAAATGGAATGATGATGCTCTGGCAGCTCTTTTTCGGAAGGGTCTGGCAGAGACTGTAAAGGATGTTATGGTGGGATTCCCTGTCCCCTCTGGTCTCAATTACTCTATGTCAGTAGCTATTCAAATTGACAGACGTTTGCGTGAGCGTAGAAATATGCGTGAGATTGTGATGCCTTGCGGGCCAGCCCCTGAGCCCATGCAGTGTGATGGAGTGACTTCTGGGGCACATCGTCATGAATTTCGTAAGCGTAATAAGTTGTGCTACTATTGTGGTGACGCTTCTCATGCTATTTCCGTCTGCCCCAAGTGGGGAAGACGTTTTGCGCGCTCAGTTGTTTTGGGTAGTGTTCAGACTAAATTTCTGTTGACTGTTACCTTGATTTGCTCCATGACCACATTTTTAGCTCAGGCTTTTGTTGATTTAGGAGCAGCTATAAACCTGATGGATTTTGCCAAACGTTGTGGTTTTCCTATGATACCCCTGCGGAAGTCTATTCCTTTGCTGGGCATTGATTCTACCCCCTTGGCGGAAAATAAACCCCAGTTTTCTACCCAGGTGATAATGCGGGTTGACCCGGACCACCAAGAGAATTGCAAATTTTTGGTGTTACATAATTTACATGACATTGTTGTACTGGGTTTACCTTGGTTACAGACTCCCAATCCTGTTTTGGATTGGAAATCTGTGTCTGTGACCAGTTGGGGATGTCAATGTGTTCGTGCTGACACTCCTATTTTTTCTGCCCCCCCAGTCTCAAGATGTTCCTGACTATTTGACTGATTTTTCTGATGTGTTTAGTGAGAGTAAGTCTACAACCTTACCTCCTCATAGGAGTTATGATTGCGCTATTGACTTAGTACCCGGTTGTAAATTTCCCAAGGGTTGGCTCTTTAATTTATCTGTACCTGAGCATGAGGCTATGCGATCTTATATCAAGGAGTCTTTAGAGAAGGGTCATATCAGACCATCCTCTTCACCCTTGGGCGCCGGCTTTTTCTTTGTGGCCAAGAAGGATGGCTTATTGAGGCCGTGTATTGATTATCGTCTCCTGAATGGGATCACTGTTAAATATCAATATCCGTTACCCTTTATTTCTGACCTATTTTCCAGAGTGAAGTGTGCTTGTTGGTTTACCAAGCTTGACCTCAGGGGGGCGTATAATCTTATTCACATCAAGCACAGAGATGAATGGAAGATGGCGTTTAATACCCCAGAGGGGCATTTTGAGTACCTAGTGATGCCTTTTGGGCTCACTAATGCCCCTTCCGTCTTCCAATCCTTTATGAACGATATTTTCCGGGATTTCGTGGATAAATTTCTGATCGTTTATTTGGATATCTTGATTTTTTCCAATGGCTGGGATTCCCATGTGGAACATGTTCGGACTGTATTCCGGATTATGAGCGGAAACGCATTGTATGTGAAGGGATCAAAATGTCTTTTTGGCGTACAGAAGGTTTCATTTCTGGGATTCATTTTGTCTCCGTCTGTTATTGAAATGGACCCGGTCAAAGTTCAGGCCATTTGTGATTGGGTTCAACTCACTACATTGAAGGCTCTTCAGAGATTTTTGGGTTTTGCTAATTTTTATCTTAAATTTATAGCTAATTTCTCTGGTATTGTGAAGCCACTGACTGATTTGACCAAGAAGGGGTTCTGATGTAGTGAATTGGTCTCCTGAGGCAGTTTCTGCGTTTCAGGAGCTTAAGCGGAGATTTACTTCTGCTCATGTTCTGCTCCAACCTGATGTTTCTCTACCATTTCAGGTGGAGGTTGATGCTTCCGAGATTGGTGCAGGAGCCGTTTTTTCCCAAAGGGATCCGGAGACCTCTAAGAGTAACCCTTGTGCCTTTGTCTCTCGAAAATTTTCCCCAGTGGAACGTAATTATGATGTGGGTAATCGGGAGTTATTGGCCATGAAGTGGGCTTTTGAGGAGTGGAGACATTGTCTGGAAGGAGCCAAGCATCAGGTGGTGGTCCTCACGGATCATAAGAACCTGGTTTATCTTGAATCAGCCAAGCGACTTAATCCTAGACAGGCCAGGTGGGCCTTGTTTTTCACACGTTTTAATTTTGTGGTCTCTTTTCTCCCGGGCACTAAGAATGTTAAGGCTGATGCCCTCACGAGGAGTTTCTTTCTGGATTCTCCTGAGGTAACTGAGCCTGCTGTTATTCTGAAGGAAGGTGTGGTTCATTCTGCTATCTCGCCCAATTTGAGACTGGCTTTGGAGAAATTTCAGGAGGATAAACCTGAACGTTGCCCTGCTGGGAGATTGTTTGTCCCAGACCAGTGGAGAAAGAATGTGATGTCCGAGATTCATTGCTCCACGTTGGTCGGCCATCCTGGTATTTTTGGTACCAGAGATTTGGTGAGTCGGTCCTTTTGGTGGCTCACTTTGTCTTGTGACATCAGGGACTTTGTGCAGTCCTGTGGAACTTGTTCTTGGTCCAAACCTTGCTCTCGCTCTAGTGGTTTGTTAATGACATTGCCTGTGCCCAAGAGGCCATGGACCCATATCTCTATGGATTTTATTTCCGACCTCCCTGTTTCTCAGAGAATGACCGTTATTTGGGTAATCTGTGATAGGTTTTCCAAGATAATACATCTTGTGCCACTACTGTTATGATTTGGTAGCTGAGGAGAGCAGGCAAAAACGGCAATACACCAGAGAGGTTGGAATCTACTGGATTGCAGTACCCTGACTAACCACCACAACTAAAGGCAGCCGTGGAGCGTTCCTACGTTGGTCCTAGACGCCTCGTCACAGCCTGAGAGGTTAACTACACCTAAAGATAGAAAGAGGAAAGCTATCTGCCCCGGAGCAGATCCCCAAAGAACATAGGAAGCCCCCAAACATGTAATGGCGGTTAAACAAGAGGAAATATAGACACAGACAGAAAATAGTATGAGCAAACGTTGGGGCCCAATCTACCTGGACAGAAAAGGATAGGAAGGACACTTACTGCAATCCAAAAAACCCTAAAAAATACCAACTCTACTAATTGCAAAAACAACTGAGATCACACGACCTCTACCACCTAAATTAGTTCTCTGGTGTCACAAAACTAAGCCGCAGCCACTGAAAAAACTGGAAAAAGCAAATGAACAAATAACAGTGGCTCAGATAAACTGAGAGGAGCACAAGCCCCCGGAGGGGACCTAGCTGACCTCCACAGAAGTGCAAAGAACAATGCAAAAAGCAAGCACAAAAATAAAAGCTGAAAATATCTTATCTGATAGCAGAAGATGCAGGCAAGACTCAGCAAGCTTCCAAGTGAACCAGGAACCACAGTTGAGACAAGAACAATTGATCACCGGCAACCATGATGGGAGGGAACCTCCCTTATATAAGACCAGTCTGTGATTCCTGATTGCCAATCCTCATTGAATGGTTCAGTACTGTTTGTAACCACCAGAGGGAGCTTCTCAGAATTCATTTCTAACACATTCACAACACACTACCTAAGTTGCCATCCTCCTCCGAGTTGGTGCCCTTGTTTTTTCAACAGGTGGTTCGGTTGCACGGCGTTCCAGAGAACATTGTGTCTGACAGAGGAGTCCAGTTTGTTTCCAGATTTTGGAGGACATTTTGTTCCAAACTGGGAATTCAGCTGTCTTTTTCCTCTGCGTTCCACCCTCAAACCAATGGACAAACTAAGAGAACAAACCAGACCTTGGAGACTTATTTGAGATGTTTTGTGTCTGCTGATCAAGATGACTGGGTCTCTTTTTTGCCTTTGGCTGAGTTTGCTTTGAATAATAGGACTAGTTCTGCCACCTTGATGTCTCCATTTTTCTGCAATTTTGAGTTTCATCCTCGATTTTCTTCAGGGCAGGTGGATGCTTCCGTCTGTCCTGGTGTTGACTCTATTGTGGAGAGAATGCAGCTGATTTGGGATCAAGTAGTGGATAAGCTGTCTCTCTCTCAGGAGAAGGCCCAGCGGTTTGCCAACCGGCATAGGACTGATGGTCCTCGATTTAAAGTGGGTGACTTGGTTTGGTTGTCCTCAAAAAATATCCCTATGAGGGTCGCGTCTCACAAATTTAAGCCAAGGTTCATTGGACCTTATAAGATCGTGGAGATTATTAATCCTGTTTCTTTCCGTTTGCTTCTTCCAGGAACATTCAAGATTCACAACGTATTTCACAAATCTTTATTGAAGAGATTTGTCGAGGCAGTGTTTCCTATGGCTGCGCCTCCTGATCCTGTTTTGGTTGAGGGCAATTTGGAGTATGTGGTTGAGAAGATATTGGATTCTCGTTTGGCCAGGCGGAGACTCCAGTACTTGGTGAAGTGGAAAGGCTATGGTCAGGAGGACAATTCTTGGGTGTTTACTTCTGACATTCATTCTGAAAGACTGGTCCGTGCCTATCACCGAGCTCATCCTGATCATCCTGGTGGCACAAGTGAGGGTTTGGTGACCCCTCCTCAAGGGGGGGTACTGTTGTGAATGTATTGGAGACGACTTCGGAGCTGAAGCTCCCTCTGGTGGTTGCTGAGGGTATTGAACCTATGTTGAACACCAAGAGTCCTACACCTGCAGTTGACGAGTGGTTGTCAGGTGATAGACTGGCCTGATCTCCCATTATCCTCGCCAGTGATCAATTGTTCTTCCTGGTCTAGGTTGGAATTCAGCTTGCTGTTCTGCTGTCTCCTGCTTGCATTCAGATAAGTCTCTTTCAGTTTTTTTTGCTGTGGTTTGAATTCCTTGCTTTTTGCTGCATTGCATTTTGTATTCAGCCGGGTCCCCTTTGGGGGACTTTGGCTGGTCTCTGTTCGTTTTTTGTATTTGTTCATTTGCTCAGTTCTTGTGATATTTTCCTGCTGGGTTGCCACGTGTCCACACCAGAGATCTGATATAGGTGATTCAGAAGTGTTGGAGTTTTTCCTAGGGTTTTTTGGGTTGCAGACAGTATTCTCTCCTTTGCTGTCCTATCTAGACAGTTTTGGGCCCCAGCGTTTGCTCAATCTATATTCTGTCTGTGTTCGTATTTTCATCTTGTCTAACCGCCATTATATGTCTGTGGGCTTCCTATTCTTTTGGGGTCTACTCCGGGGCAGTTAGCTTTCCTCTTTCCATCTTCAGGGATAGCTATCTCTCCGGCTGTGACGAGGCATCTAGGGCACCGTAGGAACGTCCCACGGATACTTCTAGTTGTACGGTTAGTTTAGGGGTCTGCAACCTATTAGTTTCCAACCTCTCTGGTGTTAGGCTGCCTATGCGGTTTTTTGCTCCTGCCTCCTCAGCTACCTAAACATAACACCTCCAATTCCCCACACAATTTCCCCACACAGCCCATCATCCCCCATTCCTCACAGCCCCACATCATCCCTCCATTCCCCACAGCCCCTTATCATCCCCCTTCTCCACACAATTTCCCAACAAAGCCCCTCATCAACCCCCATTTCTGACACAGCTTTCCAATAAAGCCCCTCATCAACCCCCATTTCCCACACAGCCCCTCATCATCTCCCCACAACCCCTAATCATCCCTTCTCCCCACACAGCCTGTCATCATCCCATCATTCCCCAGACAGCCCCTCATCATCCATTCCCCACATCATCCTCCATTCCCCACACAGCCTCACATCATCCCCTTCCTTCTCCACACAATTTCCCCACACAGCCCCTCATCATCTCCCCACAGCCCCAATCATTCCTTCTCAGCACACACAGCCCCTCATCACCCCCTTTCTCCACACAATGCCACTCATCATCCCTTCTCCTCACACAGCCCCTCATCATCCCTCCAACCCCCACACAGCTCCTCATCATCCCCCCTTCTCCCAACAGCCCCTCATCATCTCCCCACAGCCCTTAATCACTGCTTCTCGGCACACACAGCCCCTCATCACCCCCCTTTCTCCCCACAAAGCCCCTCATCATCCCCCCATTTCCCACACATCATAATCTTCCCTTTGCAGGCCCACTCAAGTAGCATTAACCCTTTTCCAAACTACATCTTCAGAGTCTTCACACCGAGTCCTGCTTCCTCATTCCCATTTGCAGCTTCTCAGTCCTCTCCTCACAGGACTCACAATCTCACATGGGCTCATTTCGTGCTTCCTTCTCCAGCAGCCATGCCAAAACACAGCTTCCTGCTGTCGCATCTTCACTGGACTGAAAACGGCCCCGCCCCTTCTGGTGACATCATTACCTCAAAAAATCAACTCCAATCTAGACACAAACCCTGCTTCCAGCTGCATCACAGTACTTAAGGGTATGCCACACTAAACAATATCGCTAACGGGATCGCTAAAAAACGTCACTATTTAGCGATCCCGTTAGCGATGTTGTTCAGTGCGGCAGCTTCCAGCGACGAGCTTCCTGCTGTGATCTCGCTCGTCGCTGGAATCGTTCCGGACCCTATTTTCTCGTCGGCGCTCCCGCTGGGTAAGTATCTTATCGCTGTGTGACACCTTTTCTTAGCGATTTAGCGGTACTTTTGTACCGCTAAAGTCGTTAAGAAGATCGCTAACGGCGATAGCGTCGTTAACTATATCGCTAAATGCGGCAGCATTTAGCGATATAGAAACAATCCCGCTAGCGATCGCATTAGTATGCAACGCTAACGAGATCGCTAGCGGGATAGCTTAGTGTGGCAGTACCTTTACTTTGCAGCACAGCAGACACGGCCGCACAAGAGTTTGCTGTGAGCGGCCATCAGGCAGCCGGCCCTGTACAGCTGCTGGGTGAGTGGCCCAGGGGGCATTTGCCTCCCTGCCACCCAGCCCAGCCCGCCCCTGACCTACAGTAGGTATTATAGTGTTAGGAGCCTTAGTATATAATTTATTTTTAATATATTTTCCCCAGTCTCCCATGTCTTAGGCTGTGCACTTAATCATTACACTATACCAGCCACTATATATGTGCGTACATACATGCAATGGGTACGGAAAGTATTCAGACCCCTTTAGATTTTTCACTCTTTTATTCAGACCCCCTTAAATTTTTCTGTTTCTTTGCAGCCATTTGGTAAATTCAAAAAAAGTTCTTTTTTTCTCATTAATGTACACTCTGCACCCATCTTGGCTGAAATAAAACCGAAAAGTAGAAATTTTTGCAAATTTATTAAAAAAGAATAAATGAAATATTACATGGTCAGAAGTATTCAAACCCTTTGCTCAGACACTCATATTTTAGTCACATGCAGTCCATTTCCTTGTGATCCTCCTTGAGATAGTTCTACTCCTTCTTTGGATTCCAGCTGTGTTTAATTAAACTCATAGGACTTGATTTGGAAAGGCACACACCTGTTTATATAAGACCTCACTGTTATGTTTAGGTAGCTGAGGAGAAAAAGCAAAAACAGTAATAAACCAGAGAGGCTGGAACCTATTGGATTGCAGTAACCTGAACTAACCACACAACTAGAGGTAGCCGTGGAGCGTTCCTACGTTGATCCTAGACGCCTCGTCACAGCCTGAGAGATAACTACACCTAAAGGCAGAAAGATGAAAGCTATCTGCCCCGGAGCAGATCCCCAAAGAAAATAGGAAGCCCCCAAACATATAATGGCGGTTAGACAAGAAGATAGCACGGACACAGACAGAAAATAGAATGAGCAAACGTTGGGGCCCAATCTGTCTAGACAGAAAAGTACAGGAAAGAATTCTGACTGCAATCCAACAAAAACCCTAAAAAATACCAGCACTTCTGATTGCCAAAAAAACCTGAGATCACACGATCTCTACCACCTAAATCAGATCTCTGGTGTAACAAAACAAAGCCGCAGCCACTGAAAAAACAGGAAAAAGCAAATGAACAAATAACAGTGGCTACAGATAAATTGAGAGGAGCTCAGGCCTCAGGAGGGGACCCGGCTGACCTCCACAAAAGTGCAGAAAACTATGAAAAAAGCAAGCACAAAAAGAAAAGCAGAAAATATCTTATCTGAAAGCAGCAGGTGCAGGCAAGACTCCAGCAACTTCCAAATGAACCAGGAACCACAATTGAGACAAGAACATTTGATCACCGGCGACCATCATGGGAGGGAACCTCCCTTATATCAGTCCAGTCCGTGATCCCAGATTGCCATTCCTCGCTGTGAGGTTCAGTACTGTCTGCAACCACCAGAGGGAGCCTCTGCTCAGAAACCATCTCCAGCACATTCATCACAGCTCACAGTGCATGTCAGATCAAATGAGAATCATGAGGTCAAAGGAACTGGCCAAGGAGCTCAGAGACAGAATTGTGGCAAGACACACATCTGACCAAGTTTACAAAGAATTTCTGCAGTACTGAAGGTTCCTAAGAGCACAGAGGCCTTCATAATTCTTAAATAGAAGAAGTTTGTGACCACCATAAGTCTTCCTAGACCTGGCCATCCAGCCAAACTGAGTAATCGTGGGAGAACAGCCTTGGTGAGAGAGGTAAAGAAGAACCCCAAGATCACCATGGCTGAGCTCCACAGATGCAGTAGGGAGATGGGTGAAAGTTCCACAAAGTCAACTATCAATGCAGCCCTCCAACAGTCAGGCCTTTATGGCAGAGTGGCTAAATGGAAGCCTCTATTCAGTGCAAAACATATGAAAGCCCACATAGAGTTTGTTAAAAAACACATAACGGGCTCCCAGACTATGAGAAATAAGATTCTCTGTTCTGATGAGACGAAGATAGAACTTTTTGGTGATAATTCTAAGCGGTATGTATGGAGAAAACCAGGCACTGCTCATCACCTGCCCAATACAATCCCAACAGTGAAACATGGTGGTGGCAGAATCATGCTATGGGGATGTTTTTCAGCTGCAGGGACAGGACAACTGGTTGCAATTGAAGGAAACATGAATGTTTCCAAGTACAGAGATATCCTGGATGAAAACCTCTTCCAGAGTGCTCTGGACCTCAGACTTGGCCGAAGGTTCACTGTTATGAATATTTTAGAAATGAATTCTGAGCAGAAGCTCCCTCTGGTGGTTACAAACAGTACTGAACTATTCAATGAGGATTGGCAATCAGGAATCACAGATTGGCTGGATATAAGGGAGGTTCCCCCCATCATGGTTGCCGGTGATCAATTGTTCTTGTCTCAACGTTGTTTCCTGGTTCACTTGGAAGCTTGCTGAGTCTTGTCTCTTCTCCTGCTATCAGATAAGATATTTTCTGTTTTTTATTTTTGTGCTTACCATTTGCATATTTCTCTGCATTTCTGTGAGGTTAGCCAGGTTTCCCACCCCCCCGGGGGGCTTGGGCTCCTCTCAGTTTCTCTGGAGCCACTGTTATTTGTTCTGTTGCCTTTTCCAGTTTTTTCTGTGGCTGCGGCTTAGTTTTGTTACACCAGAGAACTAATTTAGGTGGTAGAGGTCGTGTGATCTCAGGTGTTTTTGCAATTAGTAGCGTTGGTATTTTTTAGGTTTTTTTTGGATTGCAGTAAGTATCCTTCCTATCCTTTTCTGTCTAGGCAAATTGGACCCCAACGTTTGCTCATACTATTTTCTGTCTGTGTCTGTATTTCCTCTTGTCTAACCGCCATTACATGTTTGGGGGCTTCCTATGTTCTTTGGGGATCTGCTCCGGGGCAGATAGCTTTCCTCTTTCTATCTTTAGGTGTAGTTAACCTCTCAGGCTGTGACGAGGCATCTAGGACCAACGTAGGAACGCTCCATGGCTGCCTTTAGTTGTGGTTAGTCAGGGTACTGCAATCCAGTAGATTCCAACCTCTCTGGTGTATTGCCGTTTTTGCCTGCTCTCCTCAGCTACCAAATCATAACAGTATCACCGGCCAAACTGAAAATTATATGGTACTCACAGAAGGGAAAAATAGTAAAAAGGAAAAAAAAAGGGAGTTGTCAGAATTTTTTTTTTTCTGTTTGTTGTATTTTTTCCCTCTTTGGGTGCTGAGGAGGAATTTTTTTTTTCTCTCAATGGAGTTTGCACAGTTGTCTGGACGTGTGGATCAGCTTGCCACTGAAGTTCGGAGTATTGCTACCTATCTTGCAGGGCTGCCGGTTGTGGAACCTAGGATCCCCATGCCAGATTTATTTTTGGGGGATCGAGCTAAATCTCTGAATTTCAAAAATAACTGTAAGTTGTTTTTTGCCTTAAAACCTAAGTCCTCAGGGAACGCAGCACAGCAGGTTCAAATTGTCATCTCTCTCCTGCGCGGCGATCCTCAGGATTGGGCTTTTTCCCTGACACCTGGGGACCCTGTTTTGAGTAATGTTGATGCATTTTTTCTGGCTCTGGGGTTATTGTACGATGAACCTAATGTCACTGATCAAGCTGAAAAAACCTTGTTGACATTAAATCAGGAGCTTGAGGACGCTGAGTTGTACTGTCAGAAATTCCGAAAGTGGGCAGTCCTGACCAAATGGAATGATTATGCTTTGGCAGCCCTTTTTCGGAAGGGTCTATCAGAGAATGTAAAAGATGTTATGGTGGGTTTCCCTGCTCCCTCTGGTCTCAATGATTCTATGTCATTAGCGATTCAAATTGACAGACGTTTGCGTGAGCGTAGAGGTATGCGTAGAATAGTATTGCCTTGTGAACCAGCTTCTGAACCCATGCAGTGTGATAGAGTGGCTTCTGGGGCACAGCGTCATGAGTTTCGAAAACGCAATGGGTTATGTTTCTGCTGTGGTGATGCCTCTCATGCTATTTCAGTCTGCCCTAAGCGGGGAAGACATTTTGCACGCTCAGTTGTCTTGGGTAGTGTTCAGACTAAATTTCTGTTGACTGTTACCCTGATTTGCTCCCTGTCCACATTTTCTGCTCAGGCTTTTGTTGATTCGGGAGCAGCTATTAACCTGATGGATTTTGATTTTGCTAAACGTTGTGGGTTTCCCTTGATACCCCTACGGAAGTCTATTCCCCTACTGGGGATTGATTCTACCCTTTGGCTGAGAATAAACCCCCGTTCTCTACTCAGGTGATAATGAGGGTTGAACCTGATCATCAGGAGAGTTGCAAATTTTTGGTGCTGTATAATCTGCATGACATTATTGTACTAGGTTTCCCTTGGTTACAGTCTCATAATCCTGTTTTGGATTGGAAATCTGTGTCTGTAACCAGTTGGGGCTGCCAATGTGTTAATGCCAACACTCCTGTTTTTTCTGCCTCTCCCCAGGCTCAGGATGTTCCTGACTTTTTGACTGATTTTTCTGATATGTTTAGCGAAAGTAAATCTGCATCCTTGAACCCCCCCATAGGAGCTATGACTGCGCTACTGAATTAGTGCCTGGTAGTAAATTCCCTAAAGGTCGCCTTTTTAACTTGTCTGTACCTGAACATGACGCTATGCGGTCTTATATCAAGGAGTCATTGGAGAAGGGTCATATCAGACCATCCTCTTCACCCTTGGGTGCCGGTTTTTTCTTTGTGGCCAAAAAGGATGGTTCATTAAGGCCGTGTATTGATTACCGTCTCTTGAACAATATCACTGTGAAATATCAATATCCGTTACCCTTGATTTCTGACCTGTTTTCCAGGGTGAAAAGTGCTACTTGGTTTACCAAGCTTGACCTCAGGGGGGCGTATAACCTTATTCGCATTAAGCACGGTGGCTCAGTGGATAGCACTGCAGCCTTGTAGCGCTGGAGTCCTGGGTTCGAATCCCACCTAGGACAACATCTGCAAGGAGTTTGTATGTTCTCCCCGTGTTTGCGTGGGTTTCCTCCGGGCACTCCGGTTTCCTCCCACACTCCGAAAAACCATACAGGATATGGGAATCTAAGATTGTGAGCTCCATCGTGGACAAGGATGATTAAGGTGTAGTGCTCTAAAATACATGATAAAAGCGCTGCCCGGAAATTATTGTTTACGCTTATAGGTAAATAAACCTTATTACATAAGCAGGATGATAATTAATACCCCAGAGGGGCATTTTGAGTACCTAGTGATGCCCTTTGGGCTCACTAATGCTCCTTCCTCTTCCAGTCCTTCATGAATGACATTTTCAGGGATTTTGTGGATAAATTTCTGATTGTTTATTTGGATGATATCTTGATTTTTTCCAATGACAGGGACTCTCATGTGAAACATGTTCGGACTGTGTTCCAGATTTTGAGAGAGAATGCTCTGTATGTGAAGGGATCAAAGTGTCTTTTTGGCGTACAGAGGATCTCATTTCTGGGATTCATTTTGTCCCCATCTGTTATTGAAATGGACCCGGTCAAGGTTCAGGCCATCTGTGATTGGGTCCAACCTACTTCATTAAAGGCTCTTCAGAGATTCTTGAGTTTTGCCAATTTTTATCGTAAATTTATTGGTAATTTCTCTGTTATTGTTAAACCATTGACTGATTTGACCAAAAAGGGTTCTGATGTTGTGAATTGGCCTCCTGAGGCAGTCTCTGCGTTTCAGGAACTTAAGCAGAGATTCACTTCTGCTCCTGTTCTACGGCAGCCTGATGTTTCTCTGCCATTTCAGGTGAGGTTGATGCCTCTGAAATTGGGGCAGGTGCCGTTTTGTCCCAAAGAGATCTCTGAGACCTCTAAAAGTAACCCTTGTGCTTTTTTCTCTCGAAAATTTTCTCCAACTGAACGTAATTATGACGTGGGTAATCGGGAGTTATTGGCCATGAAGTGGGCTTTTGAAGAGTGGAGACATTGGCTGGAGGGAGCCAAACATCAGGTGGTGGTCCTCACGGACCATAAGAATCTGGTTTATCTGGAATCAGCCAAGCGACTTAATCCTAGACAGGCCGGTGGGCCTTGTTTTTCACACGTTTTAATTTTGTGGTTTCCTTTCTTCCTGGCACTAAGAATGTTAAGGCGGATGCCCTCTCGAGGAGTTTCCTTGCGGGACTCTCCTGAGTTATCTGATCCTGCTGTTATTTTGAAAGAGGGTGTAGTTCTTTCCGCCATCTCGCCCAATTTGAGACTGGCTCTGGAAGGGTGTCAGGAGGATAAACCCGAGCGCTGCCCTGTTGGGAAATTGTTTGTCCCGACCGTGGAAAAAGAGTGTGATGTCTGAGATTCATTGTTCCGCGTTGGCTGGCATCCCGGAATTTTTGGTACCAGAGACTTGGTTAGTCGGTCCTTTTGGTGGCCTACTTGTGTCCAGTTGTATATGGGTTGTTCCCAAGCTTCGCTATAGCGTCTTGTGCTTGGCTGTGCGAGGAAAACACATGAGACATAGGTTGATATGAAATGACTTGTATTACTTCATACAAGCATGCAGAAAAGGTCACACAGTTTGCAGGAACAGAGCAGGAGAACACAGCAGGCCAGAGTAACTTCAAGCTCTACAATAATCTCCAAGCAGGTTCAGGATCTCTTCTCTGTACCGTAATTCCTCTGCAAACATGGATTCATCAAACAGCAGGTTTCCAAAGTCCAAAAGTGTTCCAAAGTTCCTCAGTAGGAAATAGCTGGAGTCCCAAAATCCAGGTTTCCAGGAGTCAGGTCACAGGCTGACTGAGGCTTGATTCAGGAGCACTGATTGTTCAGCTGAGGCTGCTTAAGAAGCAAGAGGGAGACAGCGGAACATGGAAAGGTAAGAGGCAAACTGCAGAAAGACGAAGAAATGGCCGACGAAAACTGAGTTCAAGGACATGCAAGAGAAAGACAGAAAGCCAATCCTAGGAAAACCCTGATCCAGGTTTCAAGGTACCTATGTAACACAGAGAGAGCCTTTACATTATGACTGGTTCCATAGCCCTTCAAGGCATGAACTCGTTGAACTCGACCAGACTGAGGATTACATCTGATTGAACTGGCAGAGGTCGAGAGATTTCATTATACTGATTCCATGACTTGTCACTCATGGAGATAGATCCTTACAAAATTTGCACCTGTAGAACTGAGAATGAATCTATGTGTTCAGCAAGTAAATACGCGACTATCAGTCTTCATATGACAAAGGTCCAGACTATTATTACGTCTAATTTATTAAGACATGGAATCTTTATTTAAGATTTCTGGTTGACAGCCAGACCAAATCTCCTACCTTGAAAGCTGGTGCAGGTTTACGAAATTTATCTGCTGCTTTCTTGTACCTTTCCTGAGCCAATTGTAGATTTTCCTTTAGAAGATCCATATTCTTTTGTAAAGAAGTGATTCTTTCAGCCACTGCCGGCAAGGGCGTATCTATGGGAAATCGAGGAAGAATGTTAGGATGATAACCTAGATTGGAGTAAAAAGGAGACTGCTTAGTGGAGGCGCTCTGAGAGTTATTATAAGAGAACTCAGCCAGTGGAAGTAGATCCACCTAATCATCTTGTAGGTGGCAGATAAAGCATCGGAGATACTGCTCCAGGGTCTGATTGGTTCGTTCTGTCTGTCCATTAGTCTGGGGATGAAAAGCAGAAGAAAGGTTTACTTTAATGTCCAATGCGGCACAGAAATTTTGCCAAAACCTTGAAGTGAATTGCACCCCTCGATCCGAAATGACCTCATCCGGTACTCCATGTAAGCGAAACACATTCTTAATCATCAAGTCTGATGTCTGTTTTGCAGTGGGTAAGCCGACACAAGGGATAAAATGAGCTGCCTTTGTTAGACGATCAACCACCACTAGAATGGTGTTCTTCCCTTGAGAGGTTGGTAACTCCACAATGAAGTCCATAGAAATGGATCCCCACGGGCGGGACGGGGTGGGAAGAGGTTGTAACAGACCAGTTGGTGAGGAGCGAGGTGTTTTGCATCTTGCACAGACTTCACATGAAGTGACATAGTTTAAAACATCTTTCCTGTAAGTGGGCCACCAAAAGAAACGAGAAAGAAATTCTTGTGTCTTTAGAATTCCCCTATGCCCGGCTATCTTGGAATCGTGGATGAGTTGCAATACTCTCAATCTGACTGTTTCAGGTATATACAGACGTTGTCCCTGAATCCACACACCATTCTTAAAGACAAGACTTACGTCCCTTGGGGGTTGAGCCAACAAAGAATCCGCATGGTATGCTTCCTTGATGTCCTTAAGTAGGTCTTGATTATGAATCACTCCCAGGAATCTAGAGTCAGGAAGAATAGTCTTAGGAGGAGTAAGTGGACGTGTCTCTGCTGAATGAATCCTAGAGAGTGCATCAGCCTTTCCATTGCGCGATCCTGGTCTATAAGAAATTACAAAATTAAATTGGTTTAGGAAAAGATTCCAGCGAGCTTGGCGAGGAGTCAGGCACTTAGCCGACCTGATAAATTCAAGGTTACGATGGTCTGTCAGGACGACTATTTGCTGTGCAGCTCCCTGAAGAAGGTGTCTCCATTCCTTGAAGGTGGCAATAATGGCCAACAATTCTCTATTGCCCACATCGTAGTTCCTCTCAGCCGAAGACAACTGCTGGGAAAAGAAGGCACAGGGATGCAAGACATTCTTCTCACCTGTTCTCTGAGAGAGTATAGCTCCAACGGCACAGTCTGAAGCATCCACCTCTATTATGAAGGCAAGCTCGGGGTTGGGATGTACTAAGATAGGTGCGGTGGTAAATTTATCCTTTAAAAAGGAAAATGCTTCCTGAGCTTGCGGGGTCCAGGAGAACCTAGACTGTTTCCGGGTAAGTTGGGTGATAGGTGACACTACCTCAGAGAAATTCCTAATGAAACGTCTATAGAAGTTGGCAAACCCGATGAAGCGCTGCACCTCCTTCACATTTCTAGGAATTGGCCAATCCTTGATGGCTTGGGTCTTGCTTCCATCCATACTAATCCCTTGCGTAGATAGTACATACCCCAGAAATTGAATTTCGGTCCTATGGAATTCACACTTTTCAAGTTTGATGTAGAGATGGTTTTGTCTTAGGCGTTCTAAGACCATTCTCACATGTCCATGATGTTCCTCTGTGGAGTTAGAAAAAATTAGAATATCATCCAGATAAATCACCACAAATGTATCTAGGAGATCCCTGAAGATGTCATTCACCAAGTGTTGGAAAGTGGCTGGGGCGGTACTCAGACCAAAAGGCATAACTAGATATTCAAAGTGTCCATAGCGTGACCTGAATGCAGTCTTCCATTCATCCCCAGGTCTAATACGGACCAAGTTATAGGCCCCACGGAGATCCAGTTTAGAGAAAATTTTGGCGTGCCGCACTCTCTCCAACAACTCAGGGATTAAAGGCAATGGATAACGGTTTCTAATAGTAACCTTATTGAGTTCCCTATAGTCTATGCAGGGTCTCAGAGATCCATCTTTCTTCTTCACAAAGAAGATGGGTGCACCTGCGGGAGATGAAGAGGGGCGTATGAAGCCTTTGGCTAGATTTTCATCTATGTAGTCCTTAAAAGCTTTTAGCTCGGGCCCCGCTAGGGGGTAGATCTTACCAAAAGGTATCTTGGCTCTAGGCAATAATTCGATTGGACAATCATATGGACGGTGAGGAGGAAGCTGATCAGCGTTCTTCTTGTCACATAAATCCACATAGTCCTGGTATACAGCTGGTAGTTCAGGGACTGACATGGTTCCTTTAGGAACAGAGCAAGCTGAAACTCCTTGACTCATCTGTTTCTCCGGAAAGTGTAATTCCTTGGTCTCCCAGTTAATCGTAGGATTCTGCGCCTGCAGCCATGGTAGCCCTAGAATAATGGGAAAGTGGGGAGAAGAGATAAGCATAAAAGACATTTTCTCCTGATGAGCTTTACCCATAAGGACCCTCAAAGGCTCTGTTTCCTGATCCACTGGTCCAGAGGTCAGCAGGGAGCCATCCACAGTCTCCATCTGTACTGGAGTAGCCTTCTTCACTGAACGTATCCCCTGTTTCAGAGCAAAGGAGATATCCATAAAATTTCCACTTGCTCCTGAGTCGATCATAGCAGAGCTAGACACCCAGACTGAGTCCACCCAGAGTTTGATGGAAAGGAAGCAATGAGAATTATTTCTTTTACAACTCAGCTGGGACACCGCTGAGGAAACTTGAAAAATTGCAGTGTTATACCGTCATTGTCCCCAGAACTAACAGAGTTTAAGTCCGAAAAATCAAGATCTCTTGCAGCAGATCTCTCTGGAGTCTGAGGCTCGGACATGACAGAGCTCCTCTCGCAACACTCACAGTGAATGACTGCTGCAGTAGTCTTACGAGAACGGCTGGGGCAGTTTATAATGAAGTGCCCTGACTTACCACAGTAGAAACATAGATTTTCCTTTATACGATGTTCTTTGCGTGCATCACTAACCCGTCTTTGTAAAGAGTCCACCTGCATGGGTTCAGGTTCTGGTTCCCTTGTGATCCTACTCAAAGGTTCCTTAGCTGAGGAGGGAGGTAGGAAAAGGTTAGTGCGATTATTTTCGAACCATCTCTCTTGTCTGCGTTCAGTCAGACGAGCATCAATACGGATACAATAGTTAATAAAGTCACCTAACACAGTGGGAGGGTCGGCACGAGCAAGTTCATCCTTAATCAGTGGAGACAACCCTTTCCGAAAAATAGATTTTTTGGCGGAAGTGTCCCAAGTGGTATCAAGAGCCCATCTCCTGAAATCCAAGGCATATTCGGCTACTGAACGCTTACCTTGGCGCAAAGTTAACATGGCTGCTTCAGCTGTTGCACCTCGATTGGGGTCATCAAACACCTGCCCCATGGCTGAAATAAAAGCATCAAGGTGATTCAAACAATCATCCTCAGTCTCAATCAGAGGGTTTGCCCACATCAAAGCCTTATTGGTAAGCAACATGATTATAGTAAGCACTTTGGATCGTTCAGTGGGAAATTGTGAAGCATGTGCAGAGAAAAATAGATTGCATTGGTTAATAAATCCCTGAATTTCTCACGTTCACCGCCAAAACGAAAAGGAGGTAACTTGGGGATCCCAGAACTCGGGGTTATGGCAGGAGCCTGGACTCGTTCCTCTAGAGCCTCAATCCTGGCTCGTAATTCCTGAGTAGTTTGTCCAAACACTTGCAAATTATGATTAGTGAGGTCCTGTAGGCTTGCAAAACGGGTCTTTATAGTCTGTATATCTGCAAGGATTGTATCAGTCACTCCGCAAAGCTCCTTTATGCGGGCCTCCATCTTCCAGATCTTTTAAGGCAGAAGTGCTGGAAGGAGAAGAGGAAAGGAAAAAAAAAAAAAACAATAGTGTTTACCTGTGGTAACACTCCAGAGTAACATTTAAGGGAATGCGCTCACCTGGAATGGTTGTGAGAAGTCACAACCACTGTCATCACAGAAGGTATTAAACGGACATCTGATATCCACAGTCACAGCAGACACGGCTTTCCCAGACCCAGCAGACACTAAACATTGGCTCCTGAATCTTGTCATGTATAGTGTACAGTTCCTATAGCGTCTTGTGCTTGGGTGCGAGGAAAACACATGAGACATAGGTTGATATGAAATGACTTGTATTACTTCATACAAGCATGCAGAAAAGGTCACACAGTTTGCAGGAACAGAGGCAGGAGAACACAGCAGGCCAGAGTAACTTCAAGCTCTACAATAACTCTCCAAGCAGGTTCAGGATCTCTTCTCTGTACCGTAATTCCTCTGCAAACATGGATTCATCAGACAGCAGGTTTCCAAAGTCCAAAAGTGTTCCAAAGTTCCTCAGTAGGAAATAGCTGGAGTCCAAAATCCTAGGTTTCCAGGAGTCAGGTCACAGGCTGACTGAGGCTTGATTCAGGAGCACTGATTGTTCAGCTGAGGCTGCTTAAGAAGCAAGAGGGAGAGAATCAGGGCGGGAACATGAAAACTGGAAACTCCATATTAACTGAGGGCAAGAGCTGCAGAAAGACAGAAAGCAAAATGGCCGACGGAAAACTGAGTTTCAAGGAACATGTCAAAAGAGACAAAGAACCTTACACCTTGTCTCGTGATGTCAGGGAATTTGTGCAGTCCTGCGGGACTTGCTCTCGCTCCAAGCCTTGCTCTCGCTCTAGTGGTTTGTTGATGCCATTGCCTGTGCCCAAGAGACCATGGACCCATATCTCTATGGATTTCATTTCCGACCTTCCTGTTTCTCAGAGAATGACCACCATCTGGGTAATTTGTGATAGGTTTTCCAAGATGATACATCTTGTGCCATTACCTAAGTTGCCTTCCTCCTCTGAATTGGTGCCGTTGTTCCTTCAGCACGTGGTTCGTTTACACGGCATTCCTGAGAACATTGTGTCTGACAGAGGAGTCCAGTTTGTTTCCAGATTTTGGAGGACTTTTTGTTCTAAACTGGGTGTTCAATTGTCTTTCTCCTCGGCATTTCATCCTCAGACCAATGGTCAAACTGAGAGAACAAACCAGACATTGGAGACTTATCTAAGATGCTTTGTGTCTGCAGATCAGGATGACTGGGTCTCTTTTTTGCCTTTGGCTGAGTTTGCTCTTAATAATAGGGCTAGCTCTGCTACTTTGATGTCTCCGTTTTTCTGTAATTCTGGGTTTCACCCTCGATTTTCTTCAGGACAGACGGAGGCTTCTGTCTGTCCAGGTGTTGACTCTGTTGTGGAGCGTATGCAACTGATTTGGGACCAGGTAGTGGAGAGGTTGTCCCTCTCTCAGGAGAGGGCCCAGCGGTTTGCTAACCGGCATAGGACTGATGGTCCTCGGTTTAAAGTGGGGGACTTGGTCTGGTTGTCCTCAAAGAATATTCCTATGAGAGTAGCATCTCCTAAATTTAAGCCTAGGTTCATTGGACCTTATAAGATCATGGAGATTATTAATCCTGTTTCTTTTCGTTTGCTTCTTCCAGGGACATTTAAGATCCATAACGTGTTCCACACAGTCCTTGTTGAAGAGGTTTGTTGAGCCAGTGGTTCCTGCTGCTGTGCCTCCTGACCCTGTTTTGGTTGAGGGCAATCTGGAGTATGTGGTTGAGAAAATATTAGATTCTCGTTTTTCTAGACGGAAACTCCAGTATTTGGTTAAATGGAGAGGTTGTGGTCAGGAAGACAATTCTTGGGTGTTTGCTTCGGACATCCATGCTAGGAGACTTATCCGTGCGTATCATAGAACTCATCCTGACCGACCTGGTTGCTCAAATGAGGGTTCGGTGACCCCTCCTCAAGGGGGGGTACTGTTGTGAATGGGTTTGAGATGAGTTCTGAGCAGAGGCTCCCTCTGGTGGTTACAAGTAGTGCTAGTCTGTCCAGTGAAGATTGTGAGGACTGGGAATCAGGTGTTACTGACTGGTCTTATATAAGGGAGTCACCTTCCCATCAGGGTTGCCGGTGAGCAATTGTTCTGGTCTGAATCCTTTATTCCAGTTTCCCTTGTAGTCTGCTGTGTCGTGTCTGCATCTCCTGCTAACAGATAAGACTTTTTCTTCTTTTGTGTTTGTGCTATATTTTTGCATTTTGTCCTGCACTTCTGTGGGGGCCTTCAGGGTTCCCTCCGGGGGCTTCTGCCCTCTCAGTTTTGTTCAGCCACTGATGTTTGTACTTTTGCTTTTTCCAGTTTTTTCAGTGGCTGCTGTTTTGATTTTGTTACACCAGAGAACTAATTTAGGTGGAAGAGGTCGTGTGATCTCAGGTGTTTTTGAAATTAGTAGAGTTGGTGCCTTTCAGGGTTTTCTGGGATTGCAGTAAGTACCCTTCCTATCCTTTTCTATTTAGTTAGTTTGGGCCCCAGCGTTTGCTCATACTATTTTCTTTCTGTGTCAGTATTTCATCTTGTCTAACCGCCATTACGTTTGGGGGCTTTCTATTATCTTTGGGGTTCTGCTTCGGGCAGATAGCTTTCCTATTTCTAAAATCAAGAAAAAGAGCAGCATCCATCCAGGTGAAGAAAATACAAAATCTTTATTCTGCCATAAAAAGTAGCAACGTTTCGGCCATCTTGTGGCCTTTTTCAAGTACAAGTGAACAAGTGTAAGGGTGTCCCTTATATGGTGTGGAGGAGCCAATCACCATCAAGGGTTACACCTCTTCGCTAATAGACATCTAAATACATACAGTAAAACAGCGATCAGACACTACAGACATAGATGCTTAAATCATACAACTCATCGGATAACATAACAATTCACAAAATCAAATAAAGCACAAATGTAAACAAACATATAAAAATACTTCCACCAATCGATGTCCAGCTATTCCTTAGCCATGGAGATCATGGGCGTATCAAATGCCGTTACACACTCACCCGAATCCCACCAATCATCATGGTAGTCTCCCGTGGCGCCTAAATCATTATCCCATCTGTGGAGTATTTACAAGCAGCCACTCCGAACACTTCCTCCTCACATGGGGGCAGCGCCAGATTGTGACGTTTGCATCCTGCGCCAAACAGGAAGGACGACATCCAATCAGAGTAACTACAGCTCTGCAGTCATGTGACCACCAACGTCACATGGTCCGCGCATGCGCAGATCATATGAGTCGATGAGATCTCGCGCTGCTGATGTCCCTGCTGCACTCAAACATATCATCAATGGCCCAAATATCGCGATATCTTCAGATGTCGATCTTTCTAATACACAGGTATAGAATAGCCAAATCACATAAATAAAGGACACATCCATATATACACGATTTCCAATATATTTTGGTGGGTAGAAAAACGGGAGGCACGGGGAGTCATGCACCTAGAGGTAATAGAAAAAAAGGAAGAAAAAAATACAGAAAAAATATATAAAAAATTACTAATAAAGAAAAATAAAAAAATAAAAAAATAATTGAAACACCATGTCCACCAGTCTTTCCAAACCACCAAGCCTGTGTAAAAAGAGAAAGAAAGGAAATTAAGAAAATATGTAATGTAAAAACACATCTAAAAGCAATATACAGAGAACAATACAGTAAAAACTGAGAAGTGTGGTTAGAGGCACAATTGTAAATTATATTCCAAATTAAGGCCCCTCGGCTGTAGCGTATCAAGGATAGAAATCCAGCGAAGCTCTTTTTGCTTCAATAGTTTGGTCCTATCACCACCACGTCTCAGAGTCGGAACCCCATCAATTACCCTAAACCTAAGTTGATTCACTGAATGTCTACAATCGACAAAATGTTTTGAGACCGGGAGTTCTAAAAGTTTAGTCCTGATGGTACTCTTATGTTTGCCAATACGTGCCCTCACCTCCATTGTGGTCTCACCTACATACATCAGACCACAAGGGCAGGTGAGGACATATACAACAAAACTAGAAGTACATGTATACCGATTTCTGATAAAGAATCTCTTCCCTGTGCGGGGATGGTTAAAACTGTCACCCTTCAACATATTGCTACAGCATGCACAACTCAGGCACGGAAAATTTCCGGGCCTAGGTGGGCATAATGTACCTTGTCTGATCGATCTACTTGGACCAATGTCTGATTTCACAAGGATATCTTTCAGGTTACGTCCTCGTCTGTAAGACAGTAATGGTCTATCTGAAAATTCGACAACCTGAGGAAGACCCGTCTGCAACAATTTCCAGTGCTTGTTCAGAATACCACAGAGTTTATCACTCACTGGGCAAAAAGTAGATACAAAAGGAACACGTTTAGATGTGTTCTTAATGCGTCTCTGGCCAGCCCCAGCCGGAGTCAAGGCCATGGCATCACGTTTGTAACGTTGTACACTTTGCACTGGATAACCACGTCTGATGAATTTATTGCACATCTCATCGAGTCTTAAGTCGAGTCTGTCATCCTCTCTGACAATGCGTCGTACGCGTAGCATCTGGCTCCATGGGAGAGATTCTACCATCTTCCTCGGATGGTTACTATCAAAAAGTAAAAGGCTGTTTCTATCAGTATCTTTGGTGAATAAATCAGTACTCAAAGTCCCTTCTTTTTTATAAATCAGAGTATCAAGAAATTGGATCTGATCTTTCGAGTGGGTCACCGTAAATTTCAATTCTGGGTAGATACTGTTTAAATATTCATGGAATACCAACAGTTCCTCAGCAGTGCCATCCCACACACAGAAGATGTCATCAATGTAGCGCCACCAGGCCCGGACATGGCCCCAGTGGTTGGAACTGTACACAAATTGATCCTCAAATACCGCCATGAAGATGTTTGCATAAGTGGGCGCCACATTGGACCCCATGGCGGTACCGCGCAACTGCAGGTAATAATCATCACCAAAGAGGAAAAAGTTCCTCCTCAGGACGAAATCCAACAGTGCAAGGACCAACCGTGCACACTCCGGGGCCATGTCCGAGCCTGATAGCACCACACCGACCGCCCCCAAGCCCCTGTCGTGTTCGATGATGGTATAAAGAGACACCATATCAAAGGACACCAATATAGTCTCTGTTATATTGAATCCTTCAATCTTACTTAGAAAATGGCCCGTGTCCATGATGTATGAATCAGCAGCTACAGCAAAACGACGAAGTACTTTGTCAAGAAAAATTGAAACCTTGTTGCAAAGGGACCCCCTACCTGACACTATTGGACGTCCAGGTGGATTCATGAGATCTTTGTGAATCTTGGGTAATGTGTATAGTAGTGGAGTCACCGGCGAGTCCACCACCAGAAACTGAGATAACTTCTGGTCAATGAGGCCATCAGTGAGGGCCTCATTCACCAGAAGACGTAATTCTGTTAGGAATCCCACTGTGGGATTCCCATCAAGTTTAGTGTAGACAGCCCCATCAGATAATTGACTACGGACCTCAGCCTCATATTTGTTGGTGTCCATCACCACCAAAGCTCCACCTTTGTCAGCCGCCTTGATGGTGATGGCCCGGTTGTTAGACAGCCTATCCAGTGCCTGTCTCTCATTATATGTCATATTACCCCTCCTTTTGTTGGCTGTGAAGTCACGTCTAAGTTTGTTCACATCTCTCTCAACAAGCTGAATATATGATTCTACAAAGTTATTCTTAACTGAGGGTTGAAAATTGCTCTTATTAAATAAACCACATTTCTGCAGAGAAAAGCGATCAACATTACCAACAGTCAAATCATCAGAGGCAGCATCTTTATCACAAAAATACATAGTCAATCTCAGTCTCCTAAAAAAAGAAAACAGATCACATTCTATCCCAAACCAATCTGGAGAATTGGTCGGACAGAAAGAGAGTCCCTTAGATAACACTTCACAGTCAATATCAGACAAAGAATAGGAAGAGATATTTACCACCAGATTCCTCTGGTTCATGTAGCCCTCTTCCTCGTGTCCATATGCCGTGTCCGCATAGGGGGGAGGCGCACTGAGCCCGTTATCTGTGTCTCTATCGCTTTTTCTCCGATGTTTCCTGCCGCCTCTCCGGTTCCTTTTCTTGTTGCCACGACCTGCCCTTGTGGTCTGATGTATGTAGGTGAGACCACAATGGAGGTGAGGGCACGTATTGGCAAACATAAGAGTACCATCAGGACTAAACTTTTAGAACTCCCGGTCTCAAAACATTTTGTCGATTGTAGACATTCAGTGAATCAACTTAGGTTTAGGGTAATTGATGGGGTTCCGACTCTGAGACGTGGTGGTGATAGGACCAAACTATTGAAGCAAAAAGAGCTTCGCTGGATTTCTATCCTTGATACGCTACAGCCGAGGGGCCTTAATTTGGAATATAATTTACAATTGTGCCTCTAACCACACTTCTCAGTTTTTACTGTATTGTTCTCTGTATATTGCTTTTAGATGTGTTTTTACATTACATATTTTCTTAATTTCCTTTCTTTCTCTTTTTACACAGGCTTGGTGGTTTGGAAAGACTGGTGGACATGGTGTTTCAATTATTTTTTTATTTTTCTTTATTAGTAATTTTTTATATATTTTTTTTCTTCCTTTTTTTCTATTACCTCTAGGTGCATGACTCCCCGTGCCTCCCGTTTTTCTACCCACCAAAATATATTGGAAATCGTGTATATATGGATGTGTCCTTTATTTATGTGATTTGGCTATTCTATACCTGTGTATTAGAAAGATCGACATCTGAAGATATTGCGATATTTGGGCCATTGATGATATGTTTGAGTGCAGCAGGGACATCAGCAGCGCGAGATCTCATCGACTCATATGATCTGCGCATGCGCGGACCATGTGACGTTGGTGGTCACATGACTGCAGAGCTGTAGTTACTCTGATTGGATGTCGTCCTCCCTGTTTGGCGCAGGATGCAAACGTCACAATCTGGCGCTGCCCCCATGTGAGGAGGAAGTGTTCGGAGTGGCTGCTTGTAAATACTCCACAGATGGGATAATGATTTAGGCGCCACGGGAGACTACCATGATGATTGGTGGGATTCGGGTGAGTGTGTAACGGCGTTTGATACGCCCATGATCTCCATGGCTAAGGAATAGCTGGACATCGATTGGTGGAAGTATTTTTATATGTTTGTTTACATTTGTGCTTTATTTGATTTTGTGAAATGTTATCCGATGAGTTGTATGATTTAAGCATCTATGTCTGTAGTGTCTGATCGCTGTTTTACTGTATGTATTTAGATGTCTATTAGCGAAGAGGTGTAACCCTTGATGGTGATTGGCTCCTCCACACCATATAAGGGACACCCTTACACTTGTTCACTTGTACTTGAAAAAGGCCACAAGATGGCCGAAACGTTGCTACCTTTTATGGCAGAATAAAGATTTGTATTTTCTTCACCTGGATGGATGCTGCTCTTTTTCTTGATTTTGGATACTGTGGTTCATTGTGATCCATGAACCGGAGCGTGCATCCAGCAACTCCTTGTGTGCTGTTCGCTAATCTTGCACTGAAGCTTTCCTATTTCTATCTTTAGGTGTAGTTAGTTTCTCAGGCTGTGACGAGGCGTCTAGGACCAACGTAGGAACGCTCCACGGCTGCCTCTAGTTGTGGTGGTTAGTCAGGGTACTGCAATCTCATAGATTCCAACTGCTCTGGTGTATTGCCTTTTTTACCTGCACTCCTCAGCTACCGAAACATAACACGGAGGCTTCTGTCTGTCCGGGTGTTGACTCTGTTGTGGAGCGTATGCAGCAGATTTGGGACCAGGTAGTGGAGAGGTTGTCCCTCTCTCAGGAGAAGGCCCAGCAGTTTGCCAACCAGCATAGGACTGATGGTCCTCGGTTTAAAGTGGGAGACTTGGTCTGGTTGTCCTCAAGAAGTATCCCTATGAGAGTTGCATCTCCTAAGTTTAAGCCTAGGTTCATTGGACCTTATAAGATCATGGAGATTCTTAATCCTGTTTCCTTTCGTTTACTTCTTCCAGGGACATTTAAGATCCATAACGTGTTCCACAAGTCCTTATTTAAGAGGTTTGTCGAGCCAGTGGTTCCTATGGCTGCGCCTCCTGACCCTGTTTTGGTTGAGGGCAATCTGGAGTATGTGGTTGAGAAAATATTGGATTCTCGTTTTTCTAGACGGAAACTCCAGTATTTGGTTAAGTGGAGAGGTTATGGTCAGGAGGACAATTTTTGGGTGTTTGCTTCGGACATCCATGCTAGGAGACTGATCTGTGCGTATCACCGAGCTCATCCTGACCGACCTGGTTGCACAAATGAGGGTTCGGTGACCCCTCCTCAAGGGGGGGTACTGTTATGAATGTTTTAGAAATGAATTCTGAGCAGAAGCTCCCTCTGGTGGTTACAAACAGTACTGAACCATTCAATGAGGATTGGCAATCAGGAATCACAGATTGGTCTTATATAAGGGAGGTTCCCCCCATCATGGTTGCCGGTGATCAATTGTTCTTGTCTCAGCGTTGTTTCCTGGTTCACTTGGAAGCCTGCTGAGTCTTGCCTCTTCTCCTGCTATCAGATAAGATATTTTCTGTTTTTTGTTTTTGTGCTTACCATTTGCATATTTCTCTGCATTTCTGTGAGGTTAGCCAGGTTTCCCGCCCCCCGGGGGGCTTGGGCTCCTCTCAGTTTCTCTGGAGCCACTATAATTTGTTCTTTTGCCTTTTCCAGTTTTTTCTGTGGCTGCGGCTTAGTTTTGTTACACCAGAGAACTAATTTAGGTGGTAGAGGTCGTGTGATCTCAGGTGTTTTTGCAATTAGTAGCGTTGGTATTTTTTAGTTTTTTTTTGGATTGCAGTAAGTATCCTTTCTATCCTTTTCTGTCTAAGCAGATTGGGCCCCAACGTTTGCTCATACTATTTTCTGTCTGTGTCTGTATTTCCTCTTGTCTAACCGCCATTACATGTTTGGGGGCTTCCTATGTTCTTTGGGGATCTGCTCCGGGGCAGATAGCTTTCCTCTTTCTATCTTTAGGTGTAGTTAACCTCTCAGGCTGTGACGAGGCGTCTAGGAGCAACGTAGGAACGCTGCACGGCTGCCTTTAGTTGTGGTGGTTAGTCAGGGTACTGCAATCCAGTAGATTCCAACCTGTCTGGTGTATTGCCGTTTTTGCCTGCTCTCCTCAGCTACCAAATCATAACAGTTCACCTTCCAACAAGACAATGACCCTAAGCACCCATCTAAAATGACAAAGGAGTGGCTTCAGAACAACTCTGTGACCATTCTTGACTGGCCCAGCCAGAGCCCTGACCTAAACCCAATTGAGCATCTCTGGAGAGACCTGAAAATGGCTGTTCACCATCCAACCTGACAGAACAGGAGAGGATCTGCAAGAAAGAATGGCAGAGGATAACCAAATCCTGGTGTGAAAAACTTGTAGTATCATTCCCAAGAAGACTCATGGCTGTACTAGCTCAAAAGGGTGCTTCTACTCAATACTGAGCTGAGGGTACTTATTTATGACCATGTGATATTTTCGTTTTTCTTTTTTAATAAATTAGCAAAAAATTCTACATTTCTGTTTTTTTTTTCAGTCAAGATGGCATGCAGAGTATACATTAATGAGAAAAAAATGAACTTTTTTGAATTTACCAAATGGCTGCAATGAAACAAAGAGTGAAAAATTTAAAGGGGTCTGAATGCTATATATAAATAATATATAATTTACGCACTATAATACCTACTGCAGGTGCTTTTATAGCTGTTAAAAAGTGCACAACATCCAATGTGGGGTTCATATCCTGGCTCTGCCCTGTTGGAAATAATATACCAGTAGTGGTCCTTGAGCAAGACTACTAACACTATAGTGCCTACCTCAATAAACACGAGAGAGTCACGAACAAAGAGAGTCATGCCAGCTCGGACGTTGCCCGGGCTAACAGGGTCCACGTCAGATGTTGAGGAACCAGTACAATCTGATAAGTGGGTTACTGGAACAAGCCATTCATGGATAAGGCAAGAGAACCTGGATCTGATGAAATGCTACTATAACAGCAGACCAAATGAGAAAGGATATATGAAGCATATGAGGAAACTCTGGATGGATATAAGACTTACATGTCCACTGACTGAGAAACAACTAGTCACCCAACGTTTCAATATCATAAAGAGAAAGCTATTAACACAACTTGAGATGGATCAACTGCACTGCAGATCCACCCCACATGAAGACCTGGAAAAGCTGGAAAAATGCCAGGGCCTCAAAGGAGAGCTGGAGAAGATGTGGAAGGTGAAGGCAATAGTGATTCCAGTGGTGATAGGAGCACTTGAAGCAGTGACCCCTAAGTTGGAAGAATGGCTACAACAGATCCCAGGAGCAACATCTGAGCTCTCTGTCCAGAAAATTTCTTTATTTTTTTTCCTTTAAATTGTAGGGCCCAATTACAGCAATTTCTATCAGACCTGTGATTTCTATCTATACCACTGTGTATAGGATAATAGAGTATAACTAGATGGGCATTTCCTGAAGGAAATACATGGTGCTTGAACAGCAGTGTATCAGGTTGCTATGGGCAACCAAAATGGTTTTACTCTGAGGCAATTTCATTAATCAGGCCTCTAACATTTGTTATAGAAATCAGGGAACCTTGTCACATACATTTCTTACAGCAGTGCAGTGGTCCCTATTTACTCAATAAAATTGTACAATTAGTGGACTAGTAAGTCCTTAAGGTCCCTGTGTGCTGCCTGGGGCCCCTGTGCACTGCCTGGTGCCCTGTGCGCTGCCTGGGGCCCCGTGTGCTGCTTGGGGCCCCTGCGCTCTGCCTGGGGCCCCGTGCTCTGCCTGGGGCCACGTGCGCTGCCTGGGGCCACGTGCGCTGACTGGGGCCCCTGTGTGCTGCCTGGGGCCCCTGTGCTCTGCCTGGGGCCCCGTGTGCTGCCTGGGGCCCCGTGCGCTGCCTGGGGCCACGTGCGCCGCCTGTGGCCCCTGTGTGTTGCCTGTGGCCCCTGTGCGTTGCCTGGGGCCAATGTGCTGTGCCTGTGGCCCCTGTGCGCTGCCTGTGGCCCCGTGCGCTGCCTGTGGCCCCTGTGCGCTGTCTGTGGCCCCGTGCGCTGCCTGCGGCACCTGTGTGCTGCCTGGGGCCACGTGCGCTGCCTGTGGCCCCTGTGTGCTGCCTTGGGTCCCTGTGCTCTGCCTGGGGCCCCGTGTGCTGCCTGTTACCCATGTGCGCTACCTGGGGCCCCGTGCGTTGCCTGTAGCCCCTGTGCTGCCTGGGGCCCCTGTGCGCTGCCTGTGGCCCATGTGCGCTGCCTGGTACCCCGTGCGTTGCCTGGGGCCCCTGTGCGCCACCAGGGTCCCCGTGCGCTGCCTGTGGCCCCTGTGCGCTGCCTGTGGCCCCGTGCGCTGCTTGATGGCCCTGTGCTCTGCCTGTGGGCCCTGTGCTCTGCCTGGGGCCCCTGCGCTCTGCCTGGGGCCCCGTGCTCTGCCTGGGGCCCCGTGCTCTGCCTGGGGCCCCGTGCGCTGCCTGGGGCCACGTGCGCCGCCTGTGGCCCCTGTGTGTTGCCTGTGGCCCCTGTGCGCTGCCAGGGGCCCCGTGCGCTGCCTGGGGCCAATGTGCTCTGCCTGTGGCCCCCATGCGCTGCCTGTGGCCCCGTGCGCTGCCTGGGGCCCCTTGAGCTGCCTGTGGCCCCTGCGCTCTGCCTGGGGCCCCGTGCTCTGCCTGGGGCCCCGTGCTCTGCCTGGGGCCCCGTGCACTGCCTGGGGCCACGTGCGCTGCCTGGGGTCCCTGTGCGCTGCCTGGGGCCCCTTGAGCTGCCTGTGGCCCCGCGCTCTGCCTGGGGCCCCGTGCTCTACCTGGGGCCTCGTGAGCTGCCTGGGGCCACGTGCGCTGCCTGTGGCCCCTGTGTGCTGCCTGTGGGCCCTGTGCACTGCCTGGGGCCCCTGTGCTCTGCCTGGGGCCACGTGCCCTGCCTGTGGCCCCTGTGTGCTGCCTGGGGCCCCGTGTGCTGCTTGGGGCCCCGTGTGCTGCCTGTGGCCCCTGTGCGCTGCCTGGGGCCCCGTGCGCTGCCTGTGGCCCCTGTGCGCCGCCTGTGGCCCCTATGCGCCGCATGGGGCCCCGTACTCTGCCTGGGGCCCCGTGTGCTACCTGGGGCCACGTGCGCTGCTTGGGGCCCCTGTGCGCTGCCTGTGGCCCCTGTGTGCCGCCTGGGGCCCCGTGCGCTGCCTGGGGCCCTGTGTGCTGCCTGGGGCCCTGTATACTGCCTGGGGCCCCGTGTGCTGCCTGTGGCCCCTGTGTGCTGCGTGGCGCCCCATGTGTGCCTGGGGCCCCTGTGTGCTGCCTGGGGCCCTGTGCTGCACCTTTAAGATCTTCAATCAGCTATCTGTACTTCTATTAGCTGATTCGGGTCATGTGTGGAAGCGGCATTTGCATAGCTGCCATCTTTGTAAGGTCACTGCACCTGCCCTGTGGCTTCAATCCATGTCAGTTGGGGGTCATGGAAAGGTCACCATTAATTCCTATGGGAAAATTCTTGCATAAAATGTGATTTTTGTTAAAAACTAAAAATCGGATAGACTCCAAAAATACATAGCACACCTGTCCCCACCGAGGGCTTCGAAACGCCGCCTGAACGGGGACTCTGTGCCGAGCGGTTCGGGCCGCATTAATTGCAGAAAACGCGGAGAAGAAGAACTAGATGTGTATTTCCTGAAGGAACTACAGATTGTGCTTTGAATTGGTGCCCGGTAGTGTTGAGCGAACATGCTCGGACATGCTCCGTTAACCCTTGAGCATCGGGGTGCTCGGACATGCTTCTAATTTCACTTTCTGGCTGTCTCCAAGACCAATCACTGACACATTATTGGGCTGATGACGATTGGTCTTTTTGAGCACATGATTCCAATAATCCATGCGATTGGTTGAAGCAGCGTTTTTATACCCCTGTTTTCCTACTTCCCCCACCCCTTGAAAAAGGCACATATCGCCGAAACGCGCGTCGGGGAGGGCACGCTGTGGAGGTCCTTATTCCAGGCTATTGCAGGTATATCTTCTGCTCATTACATTCAGCCTTGATATCACTATGATATAACATTGGACCCTGTGGGAGCATTTGTGTGTGTCATTATATACAGGCTAATTATAGTGAACTCTTTGTGTGTCATGATATGTCTGACTATTCACATTAATGTAATTTCAACGACATGTCATGACATATTGTGTTATATTATTTACAAACACTTGTCTGTATTGACACATGTATTTTATCAATTTTGTCATACATATATGTAAATTACTTTGTTACATCTTTAAGCTCCCCATTCCACCTTGTTGCCCCTCATCTTCTTGTGCATTGTTTGGCATCTGCCCCTGTCCCTTCCTTTTACCTTGTATCCTGATAATTGTAATAAAATATATATTTTTGTACCATTGGCAAACTCTCCTTGGAATTTATGATCGCAATTTTTCGTTTGTATGTTTCTATTTTTGGCGATTTTTTCCTTAAACATGTCCCTTACTTTGCCCATATTATCCAATATTTGACACATATTTTATTGGTTGTTATTTGTATTGGGTTTTTTCCATGAAGTATTTATGATGCTCAGAACTCTGCAGAACACCTCATGTACATTTAAGTTCAAAATCAATGCATTCCAATGGGAAGATTTTTTTTTCAAACGTAAAGGGTTAAAAAGCAAAAAATCCGATCGACTCCAAAAATACTTAGCACACCTGTCACGGCAGCTAGCTTCAAAACCTTGTTTGAACGGAGTCTGTACACCGAGCGGTTCGGGCTGTATTAATTGCGCAAATCTGGAGAAGAAGAACACGGAAAATGAATAATGTGAACTAGATGGGCATTTCCAGAAGGAAATACATGGTGCTTGAACAGCGCTGCCAGCTTTACAGCAGTGTATCAGGTGTCGACTGTAAGAAAGTAAAGTTAGAATATGAATGTTGTGTATAGCGATGGCACAACCTGGGATGGGTTGTATATGGCCCCTAGGTAGCCACTTTGATGTGCGGGGCCCTTTGTTAGCCACTTTGGCCCCTTGGTAGCCATTTTGGCATGCAAGAAACCTTGGTAGCCACTTTGGTGCACACAGCCACTCGGTAGCCACTTTGGCCACTTGGTAGCCACTTTGGCACATTCGGCACCTCGGTAGCCACTTTGGCACAGTTGGTACCTCAGTAGCCACTTTGGCCACTTGGTAGCCACTTTGGCACATTCGGCACCTCGGTAGCCACTTTGGCCACTTGGTAGCCACTTTGGAACATTCGGCACCTTAGTAGCTACTTTGGCCACTTGGTAGCCACTTTGTCCACTTGGTAGCCTCTTTGGCACATTCGGCACCTCAGTAGCCACTTTGGCCACTTGGTAGCCACTTTGGCACATTCGGTACCTCGGTAGCCACTTTGGCTACTTGGTAGCCACTTTGGCACATTCGGCACCTCGGTAGCCACTTTGGCCACTTGGTAGCCACTTTGGCACATTCAGCACCTCTGTAGCCACTTTGGCCACTTGGTAGCCACTTTGGCTTCTTGGTAGCCACTTTGGCACATTCAACACCTCGGTAGCCACTTTGGCCACTTGGTAGCCACTTTGGCACATTCTGCACCACGTTAGCCAATTTGGCCACTTGGTAGCCACTTTGGCACATTCGGCCCCTCGGTAGCCACTTTGGCCACTTGGTAGCCACTTTGGCACATTCTGCACCACGGTAGCCAATTTGGCCACTTGGTAGCCACTATGGCACATTCGGCCACTAGGTAGCCACTTTGGCCACTTGGTAGCCACTTTTGCACATTCGGCACCTCGGTAGCCACTTTGGCCACTTGGTAGCCACTTTGGCACATTCGGCACCTCGGTAGCCACTTTGGTCACTTGGTGGCCACTTTGGCATATTCGGCACCTCGGTAGCCACTTTGGCCACTTGGTAGCCACTTTGGCACATCCGGCACCTCTGTAGCCACTTTGGCCACTTGGTAGCCACTTTGGCTACTTGGTAGCCACTTTGGCACATTCAACACCTCGGTAGCCACTTTGGCCACTTGGTAGCCACTTTGGCACATTCTGCACCACGGTAGCCAATTTGGCCACTTGATAGCCACTTTGGCACATTCGGCCCCTCGGTAGCCACTTTGGCCACTTGGTAGCCACTTTGGCACATTCTGCACCACGGTAGCCAATTTGGCCACTTGGTAGCCACTATGGCACATTCGGCCACTAGGAAGCCACTCTGGCCACTTGGTAGCCACTTTGGCACATTCGGCACCTCGGTAGCCACTTTGGCCACTTGGTAGCCACTTTGGCACATTCGGCACCTCGGTAGCCACTTTGGTCACTTGGTAGCCACTTTGGCATATTCGGCACCTCGGTAGCCACTTTGGCAACTTGGTAGCCACTTTGGCACATTTGGCACCTTGGTAGCCACTTTGGCACATTGGTAGCCACTTTGGGACATTCGGCACCTCGGTAGCCACTTTGGCCACTTGGTAGCCACTTTGGCACATTCAACATCTCTGTAGCCACTTTGGCCACTTGGTAGCCACTTTGGCACATTCGGCCTCTCGGTAGCCACTTTGGCCACTTGGTAGCCACTTTGGCCACTTGGTAGCCTCTTTGGCACATTCGGCACCCGGTAGCCACTTTGGCCACTTGGTAGCCACTTTGGCACATTGGTAGCCACTTTGGCACATTCAGCAGCTCGGTAGCCACTTTGGCACATTGGTAGCCACTTTGGCACATTCAGCACCTCGGTAGCCACTTTGGCCACTTGCTAGCCACTTTGGCACATTCGGCACCTCGGTAGCCACTTTGGCCACTTGGTAGCCACTTTGGCACATTCAGCACCTCGGTAGCCACTTTGGCCACTTGGTAGCCACTTTAGCCATGTTGACACATGCTGTCACTTTGCCTCAGTGGCCAATTTGGTGCTCCGGGCCCCTCAGGGGCCACTTTGGCACACTGGGCTTCTAAAGCCACTTTGGCGTCCGTGGGGCTTTTCAGAAGCCATTGGCGCGCTGCCTGTGGCCCCGTGTGCTGCCTGGGGCCCCTGTGTGCTGCCTGGGGCCTTGCGCTGCGCCGTTAAGATCTTGAATCAGCGATCTGTCAGCTTCTATTAGCTGATACGGGTCATGTGTGGAAGCTGCATTTGCATAGCTGCCATCTTTGTAAGTCACTGCACCTGCGCTGTGGCTTCAATCCATGTCAGTTGGGGGTCATGGAAAGGTCGCCATTAATTCCTATGGGAAAATTTTTGCTTAAAATGCGATTTTTTAAAAAAAACTAAAAATCGGATCGACTCCAAAAATACATAGCACACCTGTCCCCACCGAGGGCTTCGAAACGCCGCCTGAACGGGGTCTCTGCGCCGAGCGGTTCGGGCCGCATTAATTGCAGAAAACGCGGAGAAGAAGAAGAACTAGATGTGTATTTCCTGAAGGAACTACAGATTGTGCTTTGAATTGGTGCCCAGTAGTGTTGAGCGAACATGCTCGGACATGCTCCATTAACCCTTGAGCATCGGGGTGCTCGGACATGCTCGGAACTCGGAACCAGTTCAGGTCATTAAAATTCATGGCTGTGCCACCTACTACCCGGGGTCACTATAGTTCATGGGTTGTCACCTAGCAACCGGGTTATTTATAGCTGGTGTGGTAGTTGGTCCTTACAAATGCCTCACAGCTATATTATTGATTTATATGGGAGCCCATTGATTACAATGGGGCCATTAATTCCTATGGCAATTTATTTTTACGCCATTTTTTTACGCACGTTTTGAGGTGGCAAAATTTTTTTTCTACAAAAATGTCCTCAGGGGGTTAACAGTTGGAGGAAAAATATCATTTTTCGATTTTAAAAAATTCCAAGCCCGAGACGTACATTTAAGTTCAAAATCAATGCATTCCAATGGGAAGATTTTTTTTTCAAACGTAAAGGGTTAAAAAGCAAAAAATCCGATCGACTCCAAAAATACTTAGCACACCTGTCACGGCAG
Organism: Oophaga sylvatica; assembly: GCA_033576555.1. NCBI lineage: Eukaryota > Metazoa > Chordata > Amphibia > Anura > Dendrobatidae > Oophaga > Oophaga sylvatica. The sequence continues at coordinate 17,573 of JARQOD010004198.1, read as the reverse complement.
CTAGCTTCAAAACCTTGTTTGAACGGAGTCTGTACACCGAGCGGTTCGGGCTGTATTAATTGCACAAATCTGGAGAAGAACACGGAAAAAGAATAATGTGAACTAGATGGGCATTTCCTGAAGGAAATACATGGTGCTTGAACAGCGCTGCCGGCTTTACAGCAGTGTATCAGGTGTCAACTGTAAGAAAGTAAAGTTACAATATGAATGTTGTGTTATAGCGATGGCCAACCTGGATGGGTCGTATATGGCCCCCTGTTAGCCACTTTGGCCCTTGGTAGGCTTTTGGCATGCAGAATCCTGGTAGCCAGTTGGTGCACACAGCGGCCCTGGCCATTGGTAGCCACTTTGGCCATTTCGCACCTGGTAGCCACTTTGGCACATTCGGCACCTCGGTAGCCACTTGGTAGCCACTTTGGCACATTCGCACCTCGGTAGCCACTTTGGCTACTTGTAGCCACTTTGGCACATTCGGCACCTCGGTAGCCACTTGGCCACTTGTAGCACTTTGGCACATTTGCACCACGTAGCCACTTTGGCCCTTGTAGCCACTTTGGCACATCGCACCTCTGTAGCCACTTTGGCCACTTGGTAGGCACATTTGCACCACGTAGCCACTTTGGCCACTTAGTAGCCACTTTGGCACACGCACCTCTGTAGCCACTTTGGCCACTTGGTAGCCACTTTGGCACACATTGCATGGCACCTCGGTAGCCACTTTGGCCACTTGGTAGCCACTTTGGCACATTCGGCACCTCGTAGCCACTTTGGCCACTTGGTAGCCACTTTGGCACATTCGTCCACCTCGTAGCCACTTTGGCACTTGGTAGCCACTTTGGCACATTGGCACCTCAGTAGCCACTTTGGCAACTTGGTAGCCACTTTGTGCACATTCGGCACCTCAGTAGCCACTTTGGCCACTTGGTAGCCACTTTGTGCCATTCGGCCCCTCAGGTAGCCACTTTGGCCACTTGGTAGCCACTTTGGCACATTCGGCACCTCGGTAGCCACTTGCTACTTGTAGCCACTTTGGCACATTTCGGCCACCTTGGTAGCCACTTTGTCACATTCGGCATCTCGGTAGCTACTTTGGCCACTGTAGCCTCTTTACACATTTGGCACCTCGGTAGCCACATTGGCCACTTCGTAGCCACTTTGGCACATTCGGCACCTTGGTAGCCACTTTGGCCACTTTGTAGCCTCTTAGCACATTTGGCACCTCGGTAGCCACATTGCCACTTGGTAGCTACTTTGGCACATTCGGCACCTTGGTAGCCACTTTGGCCACTTGGTAGCCACTTTGGCACATTCGCACCTCTGTAGCCACTTTGGCCACTTGTAGTCACTTTGGCCACTTGGTAGCCACTTTGGCACATTTGGCACCTCGGTAGCCACTTTGGCCACTTGGTAGCCACTTTGGCACATTCGCCCTCTGTAGCCACTTTGGCCACTTGGTAGCCAATTTGGCACATTCGGCACCTCGGTAGCCACTTTCGCCACTTGGTAGCCACTTTAACACATTTGGCACCTCGGTAGCCACTTTGGCCACTTGGTAGCCACTTTGGCACATTCGGCACCTCTGTAGCCACTTGGTAGCACTTTGGCCACTTGGCACTACTTTGACACATTCGGAACCTCGGTAGCCACTTTGGCCACTTGGTAGCCACTTTAGCACATTTGGCACCTCGGTAGCCACTTTGGCCACTTGGTAGCCACTTAGGCACATTCGGCACCTGTGTAGCCACTTGGTAGCCACTTTGGCCACTTGGTAGCCACTCTAGCACATTTGGAACCTTGGTAGCCACTTTGGTCACTTGGTAGCCACTTTGGCACATTCGGCACCTGGATAGCCACTTTGGCTACTTGGTAGCCACTTTGGCACATTCGGCACCTGGATAGCCACTTTGACTACTTGGTAGCCACTTTGGCACATTCAACACCTTGGTAGCCACTTTGGCCACTTGGTAGCCACTTTGGCACATTCTGCACCACGGTAGCCACTTTGGCCACTTGGTAGCCACTTTGGCACATTCGGCACCTCGGTAGCAACTTTGGCCACTTGGTAGCCACTTGGTAGCCACTTTGGCATATTCGGCACCTCAGTAGCCACTTTGGCAACTTGGTAGCCACTTTGGCACATTTGGCACCTCGGTTGCCACTTTGGCCACTTGGTAGCCACTTTGGCACATTTGGCACCTCAGTAGCCACTTTGGCCACTTGGTAGCCACTTTGGCACATTCGACACCTCTGTAGCCACTTTGGCCACTTGGTAGCCACTTTGGGACATTCGGCCCCTCGGTAGCCACTTTGGCCACTTGGTAGCCACTTGTTGGCCACTTGGTAGCCTCTTTTGGACATTCGGCACCTCAGTAGCCACTTTGGCCATTTGGTAGCCACTTTGGCACATTGGTTAGCCACTTTGGCACATTCATCACCTCGTAGCCACTTTGGCCACTTGGTAGCCACTTTGGCCACTTGCTAGTCACTTTGACACATTCAGCACCTTGGTAGTCACTTTGGCCACTTGGTAGCCACTTTGACACATTCGGCACCTCGGTAAGTGTGCTGCCTGGGGCCCCTGTGTGCTGCCTGGGGCCCTGCGCTGCACCTTTAAGACTTGAGTCAGCGATCTGTCAGCTTCTATTAGCTGATACGGGTCATGTGTGGAAGCTGCATTTGCATAGGTGCCATCTTTGTAAGTCACTGCACCTGCGCTGTGCCTTCAATCCATGTCAGTTGGGGGTCATGGAAAGGTCGCCATTAATTCCTATGGGAAAATTTTTGCTTAAAATGCGATTTTTTTTATAAAAACTAAAAATCGGATCGACTCCAAAAATACATAGCACACCTGTCCTCACCGAGGGCTTCGAAACGCCGCCTGAACGGGGTCTCTGCGCCGAGCGGTTCGGGCCGCATTAATTGCAGAAAACGCAGAGAAGAAGAAGAAGAACTAGATGGGCATTTCCAGAAGGAAATACATGGTGCTTGAACAGCGCTGCCAGCTTTACAGCAGTGTATCAGGTGTCGACTGTAAGAAAGTAAAGTTAGAATATAAATGTTGTGTATAGCGATGGCACAACCTGGGATGGGTTGTATATGGCCCCTTGGTAGCCACTTTGATGTGCGGGGCCCCTTGTTAGCCACTTTGGCCCATTGGTAGCCATTTTGGCATGCAAGAATCCTTGGTAGCCACTTTGGTGCACACAGCCACTCAGTAGCCACTTTGGCCACTTGGTAGCCACTTTGGCACATTCGACACTTCAGTAGCCACTTTGGCCACTTGGTAGCCACTTTGGCACATTCGGCACCTCGGTAGCCACTTTCGCCACTTGGTAGCCACTTTAACACAATTTGGCACCTCGGTAGCCACTTTGGCCACTTGGTAGCCACTTTGGCACATTCGGCACCTCTGTAGCCACTTGGTAGCCACTTTGGCCACTTGGTAGCTACTTTGACACATTCGGAACCTCGGTAGCCACTTTGGCCACTTGGTAGCCACTTTGGCACATGCGGCACCTTGGTAGCCACTTTGGCCACTTGGTAGCCAATTTGGCCACTTGGTAACTACTTTAGCACATTTGGCACCTCGGTAGCCACTTTGGCCACTTGGTAGCCACTTAGGCACATTCGGCACCTGTGTAGCCACTTGGTAGCCACATTGGCACCTCGGTTGGCGCTTTGGCCACTTGGTAGCCACTTTAGCACATTTGGCACCTCGGTAGCCACTTTGGCAACTTGGTAGCTACTTTGGCACATTCGGCACCTCGGTAGCCACTTTGGCCACTTGGTAGCCACTCTAGCACATTTGGAACCTTGGTAGCCACTTGGTAGCCACTTTGGCACATTCGGCACCTGGATAGCCACTTTGGCTACTTGGTAGCCACTTTGGCACATTCGGCACCTTGGTAGCCACTTTGGCCACTTAGTAGCCATTTTGGCACATCCTGCACCTCTGTAGCCGCTTTGGCCACTTGGTAGCCACTTTGACTACTTGGTAGCCACTTTGGCACATTCAACACCTTGGTAGCCACTTTGGCCACTTGGTAGCCACTTTGGCACATTCTGCACCACGGTAGCCACTTTGGCCACTTGGTAGCCACTTTGGCACATTCGGCACCTCGGTAGCAACTTTGGCCACTTGGTAGCCACTTGGTAGCCACTTTGGCATATTCGGCACCTCAGTAGCCACTTTGGCAACTTGGTAGCCACTTTGGCACATTTGGCACCTCGGTTGCCACTTTGGCCACTTGGTAGCCACTTTGGCACATTTGGCACCTCGGTAGCCACTTTGGCCACTTGGTAGCCACTTTGGCACATTCGACACCTCTGTAGCCACTTTGGCCACTTGGTAGCCACTTTGGGACATTCGGCCCCTCGGTAGCCACTTTGGCCACTTGGTAGCCACTTTGGCTACTTGGTAGCCTCTTTGGCACATTCGGCACCTCAGTAGCCACTTTGGCCATTTGGTAGCCACTTTGGCACATTGGTTGCCACTTTGGCACATTCAGCACCTCGGTAGCCACTTTGGCCACTTGGTAGCCACTTTTGCACATTCTGTACCTCAGTAGCCACTTTGGCCACTAGGTAGCCACTTTGGCACATTCATCACCTCAGTTGCCACTTTGGCCACTTGGTAGCCACTTTGGCCACTTGCTAGTCACTTTGACACATTCAGCACCTTGGTAGTCACTTTGGCCACTTGGTAGCCACTTTGACACATTCGGCACCTCGGTAGGTGTGCTGCCTGGGGCCCCTGTGTGCTGCCTGGGGCCCTGCGCTGCGCCTTTAAGACTTGAGTCAGCGATCTGTCAGCTTCTATTAGCTGATACGGGTCATGTGTGGAAGCTGCATTTGCATAGGTGCCATCTTTGTAAGTCACTGCACCTGCGCTGTGCCTTCAATCCATGTCAGTTGGGGGTCATGGAAAGGTCGCCATTAATTCCTATGGGAAAATTTTTGCTTAAAATGCGATTTTTTTATAAAAACTAAAAATCGGATCGACTCCAAAAATACATAGCACACCTGTCCCCACCGAGGGCTTCGAAACGCCGCCTGAACGGGGTCTCTGCGCCGAGCGGTTCGGGCCGCATTAATTGCAGAAAACGCAGAGAAGAAGAAGAACTAGATGGGCATTTCCAGAAGGAAATACATGGTGCTTGAACAGCGCTGCCAGCTTTACAGCAGTGTATCAGGTGTCGACTGTAAGAAAGTAAAGTTAGAATATAAATGTTGTGTATAGCGATGGCACAACCTGGGATGGGTTATATATGGCTGTTGTGAATGGGTTTGAGATGAGTTCTGAGCAGAGGCTCCCTCTGGTGGTTACAAGCGGTACTAGTGAGGATTGGGAATCAGGTGTTACTGATTGGTCTTATTTAAGGGAATCATTTTCCCATCAGGGTTGCCGGTGATCAATTGTTCTGGTCTGAATCCTTCTTTCCAGTTTCCCTTGTAGCCTGCTGTGTCGTGTCTGCATCTCCTGCTATCAGATAAGACAATTTCTTATTTTTTGTTTTTGCTATATTTTTGCATTTTGTCCTGCACTTCTGTGGGGGCCTTCTGGGTCCCCTCCGGGGGCTTTTGCCCTCTCAGTTTGGTCCAGCCGCTGTGTTTTGTACTTTTGCTTTTTGCAGTTTTTTCAGTGGCTGCTGTTTTTGTTACACCAGAGAACTAATTTAGGTGGTAGAGGTCGTGTGATCTCAGGTGATTTTGAAATTAGTAGAGTTGGTGTTTTTCAGGGTTTTCTGGGATTGCAGTAAGTACCCTTCCTGTCCTTTTCTATTTAGATAGTTTGGGCCCCAGCGTTTGCTCATACTATTTTCTTTCTGTGTCAGTATTTCCTCTTGTCTAACCGCCATTACATGTTTGGGGGCTTTCTATTATCTTTGGGGTTCTGCTCCGGGGCAGATAGCTTTCCTATTTCTATCTTTAGGTGTAGTTAGTTTCTCAGGCTGTGACGAGGCGTCTAGGACCATCGTAGGAACGCTCCACGGCTGCCTCTAGTTGTGGTGGTTAGTCAGGGTACTACAATCTCATAGATTCCAACTGCTCTGGTGTATTTCCTTTTTTACCTGCACTCCTCAGCTACCGTAACATAACAGTATCACCGGCCATAAAAATTGTATGGTACTCACAGAAGGGAAAAAAATATTTTGAAGGAAGAAAAGTTGTCAGAGATATTTTTCTGTTTGTTGCATTTTTTTTTTTTTTTTTTTTCCCTCTGTATCTCTGGGTGCTGGGGAGGATCTTTTCTCCCAATGGAGTTTGCACAGTTGTCTGGCCGTGTGGATCAGCTTGCCACTGAGGTTCGGAGTATTGCTGCATATCTTGCTAGGTTGCCTGTTGTGGAACCTAGGATCCCCATGCCAGATTTGTTTTCAGGGGATCGAGCTAAGTTTCAGAATTTCAAAAATAATTGTAAATTGTTTCTTGCCTTAAAATCTAAGTCCTCAGGAAACGCAGCGCAGCAGGTTCAAATTGTCATCTCTCTCCTGCGCGGCGATCCTCAGGATTGGGCTTTTTCCCTCACACCTGGGGATCCTGTTTTGAGTGATGTTGATGCATTTTTTCAGGCTTTGGGGTTATTGTACGATGAGCCTAATGTCACTGATCAAGCTGAAAAAGCCTTGTTGGCATTAAATCAGGGGCTTGATGACGCTGAGTTATACTGTCAGAGATTCCGTAGGTGGGCAGTCCTGACCAAATGGAATGACGACGCTTTGGCGGCCCTTTTCCGGAAGGGTCTGTCGGATAATGTAAAGGATGTTATGGTGGGATTCCCTGTCCCCTCTGGTCTCAATGATTCTATGTCATTAGCGATTCAAATTGACAGACGTTTGCGTGAGCGGAGAAGTATGCGTGGAGTGGTGTTGCCTTGTGAGCCAGCTGCTGAGCCCATGCAGTGTGATGGAGTGGTGTCTGGGGCACAGCGTCATGAGTTTCGAAAGCGCAATGGGTTATGTTTCTACTGTGGTGATGCCTCTCATGCTATTTCAGTCTGCCCTAAGCGGGGAAGACGTTTTGCACGCTCAGTTGTCTTGGGTGGTGTTCAGACTAAGTTTTTATTAACTGTCACTCTGATATGCTCTCTGTCCTCATTTTCTGCTCAGGCTTTCGTTGATTCTGGAGCAGCTATTAACCTGATGGATTATGATTTTGCTAAACGTTGTGGATTTCCCTTGATACCCCTACAGAAGTCTATTCCCCTACTGGGGATCGATTCTACCCCTTTGGCTGAGAATAAACCCCAGTTTTCTACTCAGGTGATAATGAGGGTTGAACCTGATCACCAGGAGTGCTGCAAATTTTTGGTTCTATATAATCTGCATGACATTATCGTGCTGGGTTTCCCTTGGTTACAGTCTCATAATCCTGTTTTGGATTGGAAATCTGTGTCTGTAACCAGTTGGGGCTGCCAATGTGTTAATACCAACACTCCTGTTTTTTCTGCCTCCCCCCAGGCTGAGGATGTTCCTGACTTTTTGTTTGATTTTTCTGATGTGTTTAGCGAAAGTAAATCTGCATCCTTACCTCCCCATAGGAGCTATGACTGCGCTATTGAATTAGTGCCAGGTAGTAAATTCCCTAAGGGTCGCCTTTTTAACTTGTCTGTACCTGAACATGACGCTATGCGGTCTTATATCAAGGAATCATTGGAGAAGGGTCATATCAGACCATCCTCTTCACCCTTAGGTGCCGGTTTTTTCTTTGTGGCCAAAAAAGATGGTTCATTAAGGCCGTGTATTGATTATCGTCTCTTGAACAATATTACTGTGAAATATCAATACCCGTTACCCTTGATTTCTGACCTGTTTTCCAGGGTGAAAAACGCTACTTGGTTTACCAAGCTTGACCTCAGGGGGGCGTATAACCTTATTCGCATTAAGCACGGGGATGAATGGAAGACGGCATTTAACACCCCTGAAGGGCATTTTGAGTACCTTGTGATGCCCTTTGGGCTCACTAATGCTCCTTCCGTCTTCCAGTCCTTCATGAATGACATTTTCAGGGATTTTGTGGACAAGTTTCTGATTGTTTATTTGGATGATATCTTGATTTTTTCTAATGACTGGGACTCTCATGTGAAACATGTTCGAACTGTATTCCAGATTTTGAGAGAGAATGCTCTGTATGTGAAGGGATCAAAGTGTCTTTTTGGCGTACAGAAGATCTCATTTCGGGGATTCATTTTGTCCCCATCTGTTATTGAAATGGACCCGGTCAAGGTTCAGGCCATCTGTGATTGGGTCCAACCTACTTCATTAAAGGCTCTTCAGAGATTTTTGGGTTTTGCCAATTTTTATCGTAAATTTATTGGTAATTTCTCTGTTATTGTTAAACCATTAACTGATTTGACCAGAAAGGGTTCTGATGTGGTGAATTGGCCTCCTGAGGCAGTCTCTGCGTTTCAGGAACTTAAGCAGAGATTCACTTCTGCTCCTGTTCTACGGCAGCCTGATGTTTCTCTGCCATTTCAGGTGGAGGTTGATGCCTCTGAAATTGGGGCAGGTGCCGTTTTGTCCCAAAAAGATCCAGAGACCTCTAAAAGTAACCCTTGTGCCTTTTTCTCTCGAAAATTTTCTCCTACTGAACGTAATTATGACGTGGGTAATCGGGAGTTATTGGCCATGAAGTGGGCTTTTGAAGAGTGGAGACATTGGCTGGAGGGAGCCAAACATCAGGTGGTGGTCCTTACGGACCATAAGAATCTGGTCTATCTGGAATCTGCCAAGCGACTCAATCCTAGACAGGCCAGGTGGGCCTTGTTTTTCACACGTTTTAATTTTGTGGTTTCCTTTCTTCCTGGCACTAAGAATGTTAAGGCGGATGCCCTCTCGAGGAGTTTCCTTGCGGACTCTCCTGAGCTATCTGATCCCTCTGTTATTTTGAAGGAGGGTGTAGTTCTTTCCGCCATCTCGCCTAATTTGAGACTTGCTCTGGAGGGGTGTCAGGAGGATAGGCCCGAGCGCTGCCCTGTTGGAAAATTGTTTGTCCCGGACCAATGGAAAAAGAGTGTGATGTCTGAGATTCATTGTTCCGCATTGGCTGGGCATCCCGGAATTTTTGGTACCAGAGACTTGGTTAGTCGGTCCTTTTGGTGGCCTACCTTGTCTCGCGATGTCAGGGAATTTGTGCAGTCCTGCGGGACTTGCTCTCGCTCCAAGCCTTGCTCTCGCTCTAGTGGTTTGTTGATGCCATTGCCTGTGCCCAAGAGACCATGGACCCATATCTCTATGGATTTCATTTCCGATCTTCCTGTTTCTCAGAGAATGACCACCATCTGGGTAATTTGTGATAGGTTTTCCAAAATGATACATCTTGTGCCATTACCTAAGTTGCCTTCCTCCTCTGAATTGGTGCCGTTGTTCCTTCAGCACGTGGTTCGTTTACACGGCATTCCTGAGAACATTGTGTCTGACAGAGGAGTCCAGTTTGTTTCCAGATTTTGGAGGACTTTTTGTTCTAAACTGGGTGTTCAATTGTCTTTCTCCTCGGCATTTCATCCTCAGACCAATGGTCAAACTGAGAGAACAAACCAGACATTGGAGACTTATCTAAGATGCTTTGTGTCTGCTGATCAGGATGACTGGGTCTCTTTTTTGCCTTTGGCTGAGTTTGCTCTTAATAATAGGGCTAGCTCTGCCACTTTGATGTCTCCGTTTTTCTGTAATTCTGGGTTTCACCCTCGATTTTCTTCAGGACAGACGGAGGCTTCTGTCTGTCCAGGTGTTGACTCTGTTGTTGAGCGTATGCAGCAGATTTGGGACCAGGTAGTGGAGAGGTTGTCCCTCTCTCAGGAGAGGGCCCAGCGGTTTGCTAACCGGCATAGGACTGATGGTCCTCGGTTTGAAGTGGGGGACTTGGTCTGGTTGTCCTCAAAGAATATTCCTATGAGAGTAGCATCTCCTAAATTTAAGCCTAGGTTCATTGGACCTTATAAGATCATGGAGATTATTAATCCTGTTTCTTTTCGTTTGCTTCTTCCAGGGACATTTAAGATCCATAACGTGTTCCACAAGTCCTTGTTGAAGAGGTTTGTTGAGCCAGTGGTTCCTGCTGCTGTGCCTCCTGACCCTGTTTTGGTTGAGGGCAATCTGGAGTATGTGGTTGAGAAAATATTGGATTCTCGTTTTTCTAGACGAAGACTCCAGTATTTGGTTAAATGGAGAGGTTATGGTCAGGAAGATAATTCTTGGGTGTTTGCTTCGGACATCCATGCTAGGAGACTTATCCGTGCGTATCATAGAACTCATCCTGACCGACCTGGTTGCTCAAATGAGGGTTCGGTGACCCCTCCTCAAGGGGGGGTACTGTTGTGAATGGGTTTGAGATGAGTTCTGAGCAGAGGCTCCCTCTGGTGGTTACAAGCGGTACTAGTGAGGATTGGGAATCAGGTGTTACTGATTGGTCTTATTTAAGGGAATCATTTTCCCATCAGGGTTGCCGGTGATCAATTGTTCTGGTCTGAATCCTTCTTTCCAGTTTCCCTTGTAGCCTGCTGTGTCGTGTCTGCATCTCCTGCTATCAGATAAGACAATTTCTTATTTTTTGTTTTTGCTATATTTTTGCATTTTGTCCTGCACTTCTGTGGGGGCCTTCTGGGTCCCCTCCGGGGCTTTTGCCCTCTCAGTTTGGTCCAGCCGCTGTGTTTTTGTACTTTTGCTTTTTGCAGTTTTTTCAGTGGCTGCTGTTTTTGTTACACCAGAGAACTAATTTAGGTGGTAGAGGTCGTGTGATCTCAGGTGATTTTGAAATTAGTAGAGTTGGTGTTTTTCAGGGTTTTCTGGGATTGCAGTAAGTACCCTTCCTGTCCTTTTCTATTTAGATAGTTTGGGCCCCAGCGTTTGCTCATACTATTTTCTTTCTGTGTCAGTATTTCCTCTTGTCTAACCGCCATTACATGTTTGGGGGCTTTCTATTATCTTTGGGGTTCTGCTCCGGGGCAGATAGCTTTCCTATTTCTATCTTTAGGTGTAGTTAGTTTCTCAGGCTGTGACGAGGCGTCTAGGACCATCGTAGGAACGCTCCACGGCTGCCTCTAGTTGTGGTGGTTAGTCAGGGTACTACAATCTCATAGATTCCAACTGCTCTGGTGTTTTCCTTTTTTACCTGCACTCCTCAGCTACCGTAACATAACATATGGCCCCTTGGTAGCCACTTTGATGTGCGGGGCCCCTTGTTAGCCACTTTGGCCCATTGGTAGCCATTTTGGCATGCAAGAATCCTTGGTAGCCACTTTGGTGTACACAGCCACTCAGTAGCCACTTTGGCCACTTGGTAGCCACTTTGGCACATTCAGCTCCTCGGTAGCTTGTTATGTTTCGGTAGCTGAGGAGTGCAGGTAAAAAAGGAAATACACCAGAGCAGTTGGAATCTATGAGATTGCAGTACCCTGACTAACCACCACAACTAGAGGCAGCCGTGGAGCGTTCCTACGATGGTCCTAGACGCCTCGTCACAGCCTGAGAAACTAACTACACCTAAAGATAGAAATAGGAAAGCTATCTGCCCCGGAGCAGAACCCCAAAGATAATAGAAAGCCCCCAAACATGTAATGGCGGTTAGACAAGAGGAAATACTGACACAGAAAGAAAATAGTATGAGCAAACGCTGGGGCCCAAACTATCTAAATAGAAAAGGATAGGAAGGGTACTTACTGCAATCCCAGAAAACCCTGAAAAACACCAACTCTACTAATTTCAAAATCACCTGAGATCACACGACCTCTACCACCTAAATTAGTTCTCTGGTGTAACAAAAACAGCAGCCACTGAAAAAACTGGAAAAAGCAAAAGTACAAAACACAGTGGCTGGACTAAACTGAGAGGGCAGAAGCCCCCGGAGGGGACCAGAAGGCCCCCACAGAAGTGCAGGACCAAATGCAAAAATATAGCAAAAACACAAAATAAGAAATTGTCTTATCTGATAGCAGGAGATGCAGACACGACACAGCAGGCTACAAGGGAAACTGGAAAGAAGGATTCAGACCAGAACAATTGATCACCGGCAACCCTGATGGGAAAATGATTCCCTTAAATAAGACCAATCAGTAACACCTGATTCCCAATCCTCACTAGTACCGCTTGTAACCACCAGAGGGAGCCTCTGCTCAGAACTCATCTCAAACCCATTCACAACAGTACCCCCCCTTGAGGAGGGGTCACCGAACCCTCATTTGAGCAACCAGGTCGGTCAGGATGAGTTCTATGATATGCACGGATAAGTCTCCTAGCATGGATGTCCGAAGCAAACACCCAAGAATTATCTTCCTGACCATAACCTCTCCATTTAACCAAATACTGGAGTCTTCGTCTAGAAAAACGAGAATCCAATATTTTCTCAACCACATACTCCAGATTGCCCTCAACCAAAACAGGGTCAGGAGGCACAGCAGCAGGAACCACTGGCTCAACAAACCTCTTCAACAAGGACTTGTGGAACACGTTATGGATCTTAAATGTCCCTGGAAGAAGCAAACGAAAAGAAACAGGATTAATAATCTCCATGATCTTATAAGGTCCAATGAACCTAGGCTTAAATTTAGGAGATGCTACTCTCATAGGAATATTCTTTGAGGACAACCAGACCAAGTCCCCCACTTCAAACCGAGGACCACCAGTCCTATGCCGGTTAGCAAACCGCTGGGCCTTCTCCTGAGAGAGGGACAACCTCTCCACTACCTGGTCCCAAATCTGCTGCATACGCTCAACAACAGAGTCAACACCTGGACAGACAGAAGCCTCCGTCTGTCCTGAAGAAAATCGAGGGTGAAACCCAGAATTACAGAAAAACGGAGACATCAAAGTGGCAGAGCTAGCCCTATTATTAAGAGCAAACTCAGCCAAAGGCAAAAAAGAGACCCAGTCATCCTGATCAGCAGACACAAAGCATCTTAGATAAGTCTCCAATGTCTGGTTTGTTCTCTCAGTTTGACCATTGGTCTGAGGATGAAATGCCGAGGAGAAAGACAATTGAACACCCAGTTTAGAACAAAAAGTCCTCCAAAATCTGGAAACAAACTGGACTCCTCTGTCAGACACAATGTTCTCAGGAATGCCGTGTAAACGAACCACGTGCTGAAGGAACAACGGCACCAATTCAGAGGAGGAAGGCAACTTAGGTAATGGCACAAGATGTATCATTTTGGAAAACCTATCACAAATTACCCAGATGGTGGTCATTCTCTGAGAAACAGGAAGATCGGAAATGAAATCCATAGAGATATGGGTCCATGGTCTCTTGGGCACAGGCAATGGCATCAACAAACCACTAGAGCGAGAGCAAGGCTTGGAGCGAGAGCAAGTCCCGCAGGACTGCACAAATTCCCTGACATCGCGAGACAAGGTAGGCCACCAAAAGGACCGACTAACCAAGTCTCTGGTACCAAAAATTCCGGATGCCCAGCCAATGCGGAACAATGAATCTCAGACATCACACTCTTTTCCATTGGTCCGGGACAAACAATTTTCCAACAGGGCAGCGCTCGGGCCTATCCTCCTGACACCCCTCCAGAGCAAGTCTCAAATTGGGCGAGATGGCGGAAAGAACTACACCCTCCTTCAAAATAACAGAGGGATCAGATAGCTCAGGAGAGTCCGCAAGGAAACTCCTCGAGAGGGCATCCGCCTTAACATTCTTAGTGCCAGGAAGAAAGGAAACCACAAATTAAAACGTGTGAAAAACAAGGCCCACCTGGCCTGTCTAGGATTGAGTCGCTTGGCAGATTCCAGATAGACCAGATTCTTATGGTCCGTAAGGACCACCACCTGATGTTTGGCTCCCTCCAGCCAATGTCTCCACTCTTCAAAAGCCCACTTCATGGCCAATAACTCCCGATTACCCACGTCATAATTACGTTCAGTAGGAGAAAATTTTCGAGAGAAAAAGGCACAAGGGTTACTTTTAGAGTCTCTGGATCTTTTTGGGACAAAACGGCACCTGCCCAATTTCAGAGGCATCAACCTCCACCTGAAATGGCAGAGAAACATCAGGCTGCCGTAGAACAGGAGCAGAAGTGAATCTCTGCTTAAGTTCCTGAAACGCAGAGACTGCCTCAGGAGGCCAATTCACCACATCAGAACCCTTTCTGGTCAAATCAGTTAATGGTTTAACAATAACAGAGAAATTACCAATAATTTACGATAAAAATTGGCAAAACCCAAAAATCTCTGAAGAGCCTTTAATGAAGTAGGTTGGACCCAATCACAGATGGCCTGAACCTTGACCGGGTCCATTTCAATAACAGATGGGGACAAAATGAATCCCAAAAATGAGATCTTCTGTACGCCAAAAAGACACTTTGATCCCTTCACATACAGAGCATTCTCTCTCAAAATCTGGAATACAGTTCGAACATGTTTCACATGAGAGTCCCAGTCATTAGAAAAAATCAAGATATCATCCAAATAAACAATCAGAAACTTGTCCACAAAATCCCTGAAAATGTCATTCATGAAGGACTGGAAGACGGAAGGAGCATTAGTGAGCCCAAAGGGCATCACAAGGTACTCAAAATGCCCTTCCGGGGTGTTAAATGCCGTCTTCCATTCATCCCCGTGCTTAATGCGAATAAGGTTATACGCCCCCCTGAGGTCAAGCTTGGTAAACCAAGTAGCGTTTTTCACCCTGGAAAACAGGTCAGAAATCAAGGGTAACGGGTATTGATATTTCACAGTAATATTGTTCAAGAGACGATAATCAATACACGGCCTTAATGAACCATCTTTTTTGGCCACAAAGAAAAAACCGCACCTAAGGTGAAGAGGATGTCTGATATGACCCTTCTCCAATGATTCCTTGATATAAGACCGCATAGCGTCATGTTCAGGTACAGACAAGTTAAAAAGGCGACCCTTAGGGAATTTACTACCTGGCACTAATTCAATAGCGCAGTCATAGCTCCTATGGGAGGTAAGGATGCAGATTTACTTTCGCTAAACACATCAGAAAATCAAACAAAAGTCAGGAACATCCTCAGCCTGGGGGGAGCAGAAAAAACAGGAGTGTTGGTATTAACACATTGGCAGCCCCAACTGGTTACAGACACAGATTTCCAATCCAAAACAGGATTATGAGACTGTAACCAAGGGAAACCCAGCACGATAATGTCATGCAGATTATATAGAACCAAAAATTTGCAGCACTCCTGGTGATCAGGTTCAACCCTCATTATCACCTGAGTAGAAAACTGGGGTTTATTCTCAGCCAAAGGGGTAGAATCGATCCCCAGTAGGGGAATAGACTTCTGTAGGGGTATCAAGGGAAATCCACAACGTTTAGCAAAATCATAATCCATCAGGTTAATAGCTGCTCCAGAATCAACGAAAGCCTGAGCAGAAATGGGGACAGAGAGCATATCAGAGTGACAGTTAATAAAAACTTAGTCTGAACACTACCCAAGACAACTGAGCGTGCAAAACGTCTTCCCCGCTTAGGGCAGACTGAAATAGCATGAGAGGCATCACCACAGTAGAAACATAACCCATTGCGCTTTCGAAACTCATGACGCTGTGCCCCAGACACCACTCCATCACACTGCATGGGCTCAGCAGCTGGCTCACAAGGCAACACCACTCCACGCATACTTCTCCGCTCACGCAAACGTCTGTCAATTTGAATCGCTAATGACATAGAATCATTGAGACCAAGGGGGACAGGGAATCCCACCATAACATCCTTTACATTATCCGACAGACCCTTCCAAAAAAGAGCTGCCAAAGCGTCGTCATTCCATTTGGTCAGGACTGCCCACCTACGGAATCTCTGACAGTATAACTCAGCGTCATCAAGCCCCTGATTTAATGCCAACAAGGCTTTTTCAGCTTGATCATGACATTAGGCTCATCGTACAATAACCCCAAAGCCTGAAAAAATGCATCAACATCACTCAAAACAGGATCCCAGGTATCAGGGAAAAAGCCCAATCCTGAGGATCGCCGCGCAGGAGAGAGATGACAATTTGAACCTGCTGCGCTGCGTTTCCTGAGGACTTAGATTTTAAGGCAAAAAACAATTTACAGTTATTTTTGAAATTCTGAAACTTAGCTCGATCCCTAAGAACAAATCTGGCATGGGGATCCTAGGTTCCACAACAGGCAACCCAGCAAGATATGCAGCAATACTCTGAACCTCAGTGGCAAGCTGATCCACACGGCCAGACAACTGTGCAAACTCCATTGGGAGAAAAGATCCTCCCCAGCACCCAGAGATACAGAGGAAAAAAAAAAAATGCAACAAACAGAAAAATATCTCTGACAACTTTTCTTCCTTCAAAATATTTTTTCCCTTCTGTGAGTACCATACAATTTTTTTTAGGCCGGTGATACTGTTATGTTTCGGTAGCTGAGGAGTGCAGGTAAAAAAGGAAATACCCAGAGCAGTTGGAATCTATGAAAATTGCAGTACCCTGACTAACCACCACAACTAGAGGCAGCCGTGGAGCGTTCCTACGATGGTCCTAGACGCCTCGTACAGCCTGAGAAACTAACTACACCTAAAGATAGAAATAGGAAAGCTATCTGCCCGGCGCAGAACCCAAGATAATAGAAAGCCCCCAAACATGTATGGCGGTTAGACAAGAGGAAATACTGACACAGAAAGAAAATAGTATGAGCAAAACGCTGGGGCCCAAAACTATCTAAATAGAAAAGGATAGGAAGGGGTACTTATGCAATCCCAGAAAACCCTGAAAAACACCAAACTCTACTAATTTCAAAATCACCTGAGATAACACGACCTCACCACTAAATTAGTTCTCTGGTGTAACAAAAACAGCAGCCACTGAAAAAACTGGAAAAAGCAAAAGTACAAAACACAGTGGCTGGACTAAACTGAGAGGGCAGAAGCCCCCGGAGGGGACCAGAAGGCCCCACAGAAGTGCAGGACCAATGCAAAAATTAGCAAAAAACACAAAATAAGAAATTGTCTTATTGATAGCAGGAATGCAGACACGACACAGCAGGCTACAAGGGAAATGGAAAGAGGATTCAGACCAGAACAATTGATCACCGGCAACCCTGATGGGAAAAATGATTCCCTTAAATAAGACCAATCAGTAACACCTGATCCCAATCCTCACTAGTACCGCTTGTAACCACCAGAGGGAGCCTCTGCTCAGAAACTCATCTCAAACCCTTCACAACAGTAGCTACTTCAGCCACTTGGTAGCCACTTTGGTACAGTTGGTACCTCAGCAGCCACTTTGGCCCACTTGGTAGCCACTTTGGCACATTCGATACCTCAGTAGCCACTTTGGCCACTTGGAAGCCACTTTGTCACATTCACTCCTCAGTAGCCACTTTTGGCCACTTGGTAGCCACTTTGGAACATTCGGCACCTTAGTAGCCACTTTGGCCACTTGGTAGCCACTTTGGCCACTTGGTAGCCACTTTAGCACATTTGGAACCTTGGTAGCCACTTTGGTCACTTGGTAGCCACTTTGGCAATCGGCACCTCGGTACCCACTTTGGCTACTTGGTAGCCACTTTGGCACATTCTGCACCACGGTAGCCACTTTGGCCACTTGGTAGCCACTTTGGCCACTCGGGTAGCCACTTTGGCACATTCGGCACCTT
>JARQOD010004197.1:0-57096 GCA_033576555.1 Oophaga sylvatica | reverse complement strand
AAAAAAAGGAAAAAGAAATTATTCTAAACGTCATTCCAAAACAGAAAGCTTTACACTCATACAAATGCAAAAAAAGATTAAAGCACATTCTAATTTGTCTGTTAGCAAAATCAAAAGAATATGTTCAAAAGGTTTTCAAACATCATTATATGGCAGGAGTGGCATTTGTGCCACACCTCGAAGAGACTGGAGCCTTAATCCAGCAGCTTTGAACCACTCGGCCTTTGTTTCCCTTTTTTAATTGTACAAATAAACTTCCTTAGAGTAAGAGTAGTACATTTGACCATACATAAAACTTGCATTTCTTGGAAAAAAAGTGCAAGTCTCTAAAAACACAAGGAAAAAGCAATTATTCTAACAACTGTCGTTTCCAAAACAGAAAAAGCACACACTCATACAAATGAAAAAGAAGATTAAAGCACGTTCTAATTTGTTGTTAGCAAAATCAAAGAATATGTTCAGAATGTTTTCAAAACATCATTATATGGCAGGAGTGGGATTTGTTTCCAAAAACCTCAGAAGAACTGGAGCCTATATCCAGCGCTTTTACCAAGTGGCTTTGCTACCTTTGTTAAATTGCTCAAATATATTTCCCTTAGAGTAAGAGTAGTTAACTTGACCATATTTAAAACTTGCATTTTTTCGAAAAAGTGACAGTCTCTAAACACAAGGAAAAGCAATGACTGTACCAACTGTCGTTTCCTAAACAGTAAAGCACACACTCATACAAATGCAAGAGAAGATTAAAGCACATTATAACTTGTCTGTTAGCAAAATCAAAAGAATATGTTCAAAAGTTTTTCAAAACATCTTTTATTGACACTTGAACTCACATCTCGGAAGAAACTGGAACCTAAATCCAGTTCCATAGACTGCTCGACAATGATACCATTATTTATTTGTTCAGTAAAGCTTCCTTAGAGTATGTGATTTTCATTTGACTACATTTAAGACTTGTGAATGTTGGAAAATGGGCATATATCTAAATAATAGGAAAAAACAATGATTTTAGAAATATTGTTTCCTAAACAGAAAAGCACACATTCATACATATTCAAAATTAGATTAAAGCACATGCTAATTTGACTTTTAGCAAAGTATTAAAAATAAATTCAATAGATTTTCAAAATCTCTCCTTACTAACATCTGTGTCATTTGAACCCACGCCTCATAAGCACACAAGTACATTGACTGTATTTAAAACTTGTGAATGTTGGAAAATGCGCAAAACTCTAAACACAGCAAAATTCTATCAACTGTCTTTTCCTAAACAGAAAAGCACACACTCATACAAATGCAAAAGA
This sequence comes from Oophaga sylvatica, assembly GCA_033576555.1. Taxonomy (NCBI): domain Eukaryota; kingdom Metazoa; phylum Chordata; class Amphibia; order Anura; family Dendrobatidae; genus Oophaga; species Oophaga sylvatica. Next base: position 55,792 of record JARQOD010004197.1, on the reverse strand, counting down.
AGATTACAGCACATTCGAACTTGTCTGTTAGCAAAATCAAAAGAAAATGTTCAAAACATTGTTACACTGGCAGCAGTGTACTTTGAACCCACGCCACGATAGAGACTGGAGTCTAAGTCCAGCACTTTAGACCGCTCGGCCATGCTACCGCTATTTACTGGTTCAAATAAACTTCCTTAGAGTAAGAGTAGTACAATTCACCATATTTAAAACTTGCATTTTTGGAAAAAGTGCAAGTATTAAACACAAGGATAAAGCAATGATTCTATCAACTGTCGTTTCCTAAACAGTAAAGCACACACTCATATGAATGCAAAAGAAGATTAAAGAACATTATAATTTGTCTGTTAGCAAAATCAAAAGCCTAGGTTCTAAAGGTCTTCAAATCATCACTATGCTGGCAGCAGTAGGATTTGAACCCAAGTCTCCGAAGAGACTGGAGCCTAAATCCAGCACCTTAGACCATTCGGCCATGCTACCCTTTTATAATTCTTCAAATAAACTTCCTTAGAGTAAGAGTAGTACATTTGACCATACATAAAACTTGCATTTTTTGGAAAAAGTGCAAGTCTCTAAACACAAGGAAAAAGCAATGACTCTAACAACTGTCGTTTCCAAAACAGTAAAGCACACACTCATACAAATGCAAAAGAAGATTAAAGCACATTCTAATTTGTCTGTTAGCAAAATCAAAATAATATTTTCAAAAGATCATTATGCTGGCAGGAGTGGGATTTGTGCCCACACCTCAGAAGAGACTGGAGCCTAAATCCAGCGCTTTATACCACTTGGCCTTGCTACCTTTATTAAATTGCTCAAATAAACTTCCTTAGAGTAAGAGTAGTTAATTTGACCATATTTAAAACTTGCATTTTTTCGAAAAAGTGACAGTCTCTAAACACAAGGAAAAGCAATGACTGTACCAACTGTCGTTTCCTAAACAGTAAAGCACACACTCATACAAATGCAAGAGAAGATTAAAGCACATTATAACTTGTCTGTTAGCAAAATCAAAAGAATATGTTCAAAAGTTTTTCAAAACATCTTTTATTGACACTTGAACTCACATCTCGGAAGAGTCTGGAACCTAAATCCAGTTCCATAGACTGCTCGACAATGATACCATTATTTGTTTGTTCAGTTAAGCGTCCTTAGAGTAACTGATTTTCATTTGACTACATTTATGACTTGTGAATGTTGGAAAATGGGCATATATCTAAATAATAGGAAAAAACAATGATTTTAGAAACTATTGTTTCCTAAACATAAAAGCACACACTCATACATATTCAAAAGCAGATTAAAGCACATGCTAATTTGTCTTTTAGCAAAGAATTAAGAATAAATTCAATAGATTTTCAAAATCTCTCCTTACTAACATCTGTGGGATTTGAACCCATGCCTCATAAGCACACAAGTACATTTGACTGTATTTAAAACTTGTGAATGTTGGAAAATGAACAAAACTCAAAACACAGCAAAATTCTATCAACTGTCTTTTCCTAAACAGAAAAGCACACACTCATACAAATGCAAAAGAAGATTACAGCACATTCTAACTTGTCTGTTAGCAAAATCAAAAGAAAATGTTCAAAACATTATTACACTGGCAGCAGTGGGATTTGAACCCACGCCTCAAAAGAGACTGGAGCCTAAATCCAGCACCTTAGACCGCTCGCCCATGCTACCATTATTTACCAGTTAAAATAAACTTCCTTAGAGTAAGAGTAGTACATTTCACCATATTTAAAACTTGCATTTTTGGAAAAAGTTCAAGTCTCTAAACACAAGGATAAAGCAATGATTCTACCAACTGTCGTTTCCTAAACAGTAAAGCACACACTCATATGAATGCAAAAGCAGATTAAAGAACATTATAATTTGTCTGTTAGCAAAATCAAAAGACTAGGTTCTAAAGGTTTTCAAAACTTCACTATGCTGGCAGCAGAAGTATTTGTACCCACGCCTCCGAAGAGACTGGAGCCTTAATCCAGCGCCTTAGACTGCTCGGCAATGCTACCCTTTTTTAATTGTACAAATAAACTTCCTTAGTTTAAGAGTAGTACATTTGACCATACATAAAACTTGCATTTTTTGGAAAAAGTGCAAGTCTCTAAACACAGGGAAAAAGCAATGATTCTAACAACTGTCGTTTCCAAAACAGTAAAGCACACACTCATACAAATGCAAAAGAAGATTAAAGCACGTTCTAATTTGTCTGTTAGCAAAATCAAAAGAATATGTTCAATATGTTTTCAAAACATCATTATACTGGCAGGAGTGGGATTTGTGCCAACACCTCAGAAGAGACTGGAGACTAAATCCAGCGCTTTATACCACTTGGCTTTACTACCTTTATTAAATTGCTCAAATATACTTCCTTAGAGTAAAAGTAGTTAACTTGACCATATTTAAAACTTGCATTTTTTCGAAAAAGTGACAGTCTCTAATCACAAGGAAAAGTGTTGTGAATGGGTTTGAGATGAGTTCTGAGCAGAGGCTCCCTCTGGTGGTTACAAGCGGTACTAGTGAAGATTGTGAGGACTGGGAATCAGGTGTTACTGACTGGTCTTATATAAGGGAGTCATTTTCCCATCAGGGTTGCCGGTTATCAATTGTTCTGGTCTGAATCCTTCATTCCAGTTTCCCTTGTAGCCTGCTGTGTCGTGTCTGCATCTCCTGCTACCAGATAAGAATTTTTCTTCTTTTGTGTTGTTGCTATATTTTTGCATTTTGTCCTGCACTTCTTTGGGGGCCTTCTGGGTCCCCTCCGGGGGCTTCTGCCTTCTCAGTTTAGTTCAGCCACTGAGTTTTGTTCTTTTGCTTTTTCCAGTTTTTTCAGTGGCTGCTGTTTTGATTTTGTTACACCAGAGAGCTAATTTAGGTGGTAGAGGTCGTGTGATCTCAGGTGATTTTGAAATTAGTAGAGTTGGTGTTTTTCAGGCTTCTCTGGGATTGCAGTAAGTACCCTTCCTGTCCTTTTCTATTTAGATAGTTTGGGCCCCAGCGTTTGCTCATTCTATTTTCTTTCTGTGTCAGTATTTCCTCTTGTCTAACCGCCATTACATGTTTGGGGGCTTTCTATTATCTTTGGGGTTCTGCTCCGGGGCAGATAGCTTTCCTATTTCTATCTTTAGGTGTAGTTAGTTTCTCAGGCTGTGACGAGGCTTCTAGGACCAACGTAGGAACGCTCCACGGCTGCCTCTAGTTGTGGTGGTTAGTCAGGGTACTGCAATCCCATAGATTCCAACTGCTCTGGTGTATTGCCTTTTTTACCTGCACTCCTCAGCTACCGAAACATAACAGTATCACCGGCCTAAAAATTGAAAATTGTATGGTACTCACAGAAGGGAAAAAATATTGTGATAGAAAAAAGGTTGTCAGAGTTGTCAGAGATATTTTTCTGTTTGTTGCATTTTTTTTTTTTTTCCCTCTGTATCTCTGGGTGCTGGGGAGAATCTTTTCTCCCAATGGAGTTTGCACAGTTGTCTGGCCGTGTGGATCAGCTTGCCACTGAGGTTCGGAGTATTGCTATCTATCTTGCTGGGTTGCCTGTTGTGGAACCTAGGATCCCCATGCCAGATTTGTTTTTAGGGGATCGAGCTAAGTTTCAGAATTTCAAAAATAATTGTAAATTGTTTTTTGCCTTAAAATCTAAGTCCTCAGGAAACGCAGCGCAGCAGGTTCAAATTATCATCTCTCTCCTGCGCGGCGATCCTCAGGATTGGGCTTTTTCCCTGATACCTGGGATCCTGTTTTGAGTGATGTTGATGCGTTTTTTCAGGCTTTGGGGTTATTGTACGATGAGCCTAATATCACTGATCAAGCTGAAAAAGCCTTGTTGGCATTAAATCAGGGGCTTGATGACGCTGAGTTATACTGTCAGAGATTCCGTAGGTGGGCAGTCCTGACCAAATGGAATGACGACGCTTTGGCGGCCCTTTTCCGGAAGGGTCTGTCGAATAATGTAAAGGATGTTATGGTGGGATTCCCTGTCCCCTCTGGTCTCAATGATTCTATGTCATTAGCGATTCAAATTGACAGACGTTTGCGTGAGCGGAGAAGTATGCGTGGAGTGGTGTTGCCTTGTGAGCCAGCTTCTGAGCCCATGCAGTGTGATGGAGTGGTGTCTGGGGCACAGCGTCATGAGTTTCGAAAGCGCAATGGGTTATGTTTCTACTGTGGTGATGCCTCTCATGCTATTTCAGTCTGCCTTAAGCGGGGAAGACGTTTTGCACTCTCAGTTGTCTTGGGTAGTGTTCAGACTAAGTTTTTATTAACTGTCACTCTGATATGCTCTCTGTCCTCATTTTCTGCTCAGGCTTTCGTTGATTCTGGAGCAGCTATTAACCTGATGGATTATGATTTTGCTAAACGTTGTGGGTTTCCCTTGATACCCCTACAGAAGTCTATTCCCTACTGGGGATCGATTCTACCCCTTTGGCTGAGAATAAACCCCAGTTTTCTACTCAGGTGATAATGAGGGTTGAACCTGATCACCATGAGTGCTGCAAATTTTTGGTTCTATATAATCTGCATGACATTATCGTGCTGGGTTTCCCTTGGTTACAGTCTCATAATCCTGTTTTGGATTGGAAATCTGTGTCTGTAACCAGTTGGGGTTGCCAATGTGTTAATACCAACACTCCTGTTTTTTCTGCCTCCCCCCAAGCTCAGGATGTTCCTGACTTTTTGTTTGATTTTTCTGATGTGTTTAGCGAAAGTAAATCTGCATCCTTACCTCCCCATAGGAGCTATGACTGCGCTATTGAATTAGTGCCGGGTAGTAAATTCCCTAAAGGTCGCCTTTTTAACTTGTCTGTACCTGAACATGACGCTATGCGGTCTTATATCAAGGAGTCATTGGAGAAGGGTCATATCAGACCATCCTCTTCACCTTAGGTGCCGGTTTTTTCTTTGTGGCCAAAAAGATGGTTCATTAAGGCCGTGTATTGATTATCGTCTCTTGAACAATATTACTGTGAAATATCAATACCCGTTACCCTTGATTTCTGACCTGTTTTCCAGGGTGAAAAACGCTACTTGGTTTACCAAGCTTGACCTCAGGGGGGCGTATAACCTTATTCGCATTAAGCACGGGATGAATGGAAGACGGCATTCAATACCCTGAAGGGCATTTTGAGTACCTAGTGATGCCCTTTGGGCTCACTAATGCCCCTTCCGTCTTCCAGTCCTTCATGAATGACATTTTCAGGGATTTTGTGGACAAATTTCTGATTGTTTATTTGGATGATATCTTGATTTTTTCTAATGACTGGGACTCTCATGTGAAACATGTTCGGACTGTGTTCCAGATTTTGAGGGATAATGCTCTGTATGTGAAGGGATCAAAGTGTTTTTTTGGCGTACAGAAGATCTCATTTCTGGGATTCATTTTGTCCCCATCTGTTATTGAAATGGACCCGGTCAAGGTTCAGGCCATCTGTGATTGGGTCCAACCTACTTCATTAAAGGCTCTTCAGAGATTTTTGGGTTTTGCCAATTTTTATCGTAAATTTATTGGTAATTTCTCGGTTATTGTTAAACCATTAACTGATTTGACCAGAAAGGGTTCTGATGTGGTGAATTGGCCTCCTGAGGCAGTCTCTGCATTTCAGGAACTTAAGTAGAGATTCACTTCTGCTCCTGTTCTACGGCAGCCTGATGTTTCTCTGCCATTTCAGGTGGAGGTTGATGCCTCTGAAATTGGGGCAGGTGCCGTTTTGTCCCAAAAAGATCCAGAGACCTCTAAAAGTAACCCTTGTGCCTTTTTCTCTCGAAAATTTTCTCCTACTGAACGTAATTATGACGTGGGTAATCGGGAGTTATTGGCCATGAAGTGGGCTTTTGAAGAGTGGAGACATTGGCTGGAGGGAGCCAAACATCAGGTGGTGGTCCTTACGGACCATAAGAATCTGGTCTATCTGGAATCTGCCAAGCGACTCAATCCTAGACAGGCCAGGTGGGCCTTGTTTTTCACACGTTTTAATTTTGTGGTTTCCTTTCTTCCTGGCACTAAGAATGTTAAGGCGGATGCCCTCTCGAGGAGTTTCCTTGCGGACTCTCCTGAGTTATCTGATCCTTCTGTTATTTTGAAAGAGGGTGTAGTTCTTTCCGCCATCTCGCCCAATTTGAGACTTGCTCTGAGGGGTGTCAGGAGGATAGGCCCGAGCGCTGCCCTGTTGGAAAATTGTTTGTCCCGGACCAATGGAAAAAGAGTGTGATGTCTGAGATTCATTGTTCCGCATTGGCTGGGCATCCCGGAATTTTTGGTACCAGAGACTTGGTTAGTCGGTCCTTTTGGTGGCCTACCTTGTCTCGCGATGTCAGGGAATTTGTGCAGTCCTGCGGGACTTGCTCTCGCTCCAAGCCTTGCTCTCGCTCTAGTGGTTTGTTGATGCCATTGCCTGTGCCCAAGAGACCATGGACCCATATCTCTATGGATTTCATTTCCGATCTTCCTGTTTCTCAGAGAATGACCACCATCTGGGTAATTTGTGATAGGTTTTCCAAAATGATACATCTTGTGCCATTACCTAAGTTGCCTTCCTCCTCTGAATTGGTGCCGTTGTTTCTTCAGCACGTGGTTCGTTTACACGGCATTCCTGAGAACATTGTGTCTGACAGAGGAGTCCAGTTTGTTTCCAGATTTTGGAGGACTTTTTGTTCTAAACTGGGTGTTCAATTGTCTTTCTCCTCGGCATTTCATCCTCAGACCAATGGTCAAACTGAGAGAACAAACCAGACATTAGAGACTTATCTAAGATGCTTTGTGTCTGCTGATCAGGATGACTAGGTCTCTTTTTTGCCTTTGGCTGAGTTTGCTCTTAATAATAGGGCTAGCTCTGCCACTTTGATGTCCGTTTTTCTGTAATTCTGGTTTTCACCCTCGATTTTCTTCAGGACAGACGGAAGCTTCTGTCTGTCCAGGTGTTGACTCTGTTGTTGAGCGTATGCAACAGATTTGGGACCAGGTAGTGGAGAGGTTGTCCCTCTCTCAGGAGAAGGCCCAGCGGTTTGCTAACCGGCATAGGACTGATGGTCCTCGGTTTAAAGTGGGGGACTTGGTCTGGTTGTCCTCAAAGAATATTCCTATGAGAGTAGCATCTCCTAAATTTAAGCCTAGGTTCATTGGACCTTATAAGATCATGGAGATTATTAATCCTGTTTCTTTTCGTTTGCTTCTTCCAGGGACATTTAAGATCCATAACGTGTTCCACAAGTCCTTGTTGAAGAGGTTTGTTGAGCCAGTGGTTCCTGCTACTGTGCCTCCTGACCCTGTTTTGGTTGAGGGCAATCTGGAGTATGTGGTTGAGAAAATATTGGATTCTCGTTTTTCTAGACGAAGACTCCAGTATTTGGTTAAATGGAGAGGTTATGGTCAGGAAGACAATTCTTGGGTGTTTGCTTCGGACATCCATGCTGGGAGACTTATCCGTGCGTATCATAGAGCTCATCCTGACCGACCTGGTTGCTCAAATGAGGGTTTGGTGACCCCTCCTCAAGGGGGGGTACTGTTGTGAATGGGTTTGAGATGAGTTCTGAGCAGAGGCTCCCTCTGGTGGTTACAAGCGGTACTAGTGAAGATTGTGAGGACTGGGAATCAGGTGTTACTGACTGGTCTTATATAAGGGAGTCATTTTCCATCAGGGTTGCCGGTGATCAATTGTTCTGGTCTGAATCCTTCATTCCAGTTTCCCTTGTAGCCTGCTGTGTCGTGTCTGCATCTCCTGCTACCAGATAAGAATTTTTCTTCTTTTGTGTTGTTGCTATATTTTTGCATTTTGTCCTGCACTTCTTTGGGGGCCTTCTGGGTCCCTACGGGGGCTTCTGCCTTCTCAGTTTAGTTCAGCCACTGAGTTTTGTTCTTTTGCTTTTTCCAGTTTTTTCAGTGGCTGCTGTTTTGATTTTGTTACACCAGAGAGCTAATTTAGGTGGTAGAGGTCGTGTGATCTCAGGTGATTTTGAAATTAGTAGAGTTGGTGTTTTTCAGGCTTTTCTGGGATTGCAGTAAGTACCCTTCCTGTCCTTTTCTATTTAGATAGTTTGGGCCCCAGCGTTTGCTCATTCTATTTTCTTTCTGTGTCAGTATTTCCTCTTGTCTAACCGCCATTACATGTTTGGGGGCTTTCTATTATCTTTGGGGTTCTGCTCCGGGGCAGATAGCTTTCCTATTTCTATCTTTAGGTGTAGTTAGTTTCTCAGGCTGTGACGAGGCTTCTAGGACCAACGTAGGAACGCTCCACGGCTGCCTCTAGTTGTGGTGGTTAGTCAGGGTACTGCAATCCCATAGATTCCAACTGCTCTGGTGTATTGCCTTTTTTACCTGCACTCCTCAGCTACCGAAACATAACAGAAAAGCAATGACTGTACCAACTGTCGCTTCCTAAACAGTAAAGCACACACTCATACAAATGCAAGAGAAGATTAAAGCACATTATAACTTGTCTGTTATCAAAATCAAAAGAATATGTTCAAAAGGTTTTCAAAACATCTTTGTACTGGTAGGAGTGGGATTTGTGCCCACACCTCAAAATAGACTCGAGCCTAAATCCAGCGCTTTATACCACTTGGCCTTCCTACCTTTGTTAAATTGCTCAAATAAACTTCCTTAGAATAAGAGTAGTTCATTTGACCATATTTAAAACTTGCATTTTTTCGAAAAAGTGACAATCTCTAAACACAAGGAAAAGCAATGACTGTTCCAACTGTCGTTTCCTAAACAGTAAAGCACACACTCATACAAATGCAAGAGAAGATTAAAGCACATTATAACTTGTCTGTTAGCAAAATCAAAAGAATATGTTCAAAAGTTTTTCAAACATCTTTTATTAACACTTGAACTCACATCTCGGAAGAAACTGGAACCTAAATCCAGTTCCATAGACTGCTCGACAATGATACCATTATTTATTTGTTTGGTTAAGCTTCCTTAGAGTATGTGATTTTCATTTGACTACATTTAAGACTTGTGAATGTTGGAAAATGGGCATATATCTAAATAATAGGAAAAAACAATGATTTTAGAAACTATTGTTTCCTAAACAGAAAAGCACACACTCATACATATTCAAAAGTAGATTAAAGCACATGCTAATTTGACGTTTAGCAAATATTAAGAACAAATTCAATAGATTTTTAAAATCTCTCCTTACTAACATCTTTGGGATTTGAACCCACGCCTCATAAGCACACAAGTACATTTGACTGTATTTAAAACTTGTGAATGTTGGAAAATGAGCAAAACTCAAAACACAGCAAAATTCTATCAACTGTCTTGTCCTAAACAGAAAAGCACACACTCATACAAATGCAAAAGAAGATTACAGCACATTCTAACTTGTCTGTTAGCAGAATCAAAAGAAAATGTTCAAAACATTATTATACTGGCAATTGAACCCACACCTCGAAAGAGACTGGAGCCTAAATCCAGCGCCTTAGACCGCTCGGCCATGCTACCGTTATTTACCACTTCAAATAAACTTCCTTAGAGTAAGAGTAGTACATTTCACCATATTTAAAACTTGCATTTTGTGATTTTCATTTGAATACATTTAGACTTGTGAATATTGGAAAATGGGCATATATCTAAATAATAGGAAAAAACAATGATTTTAGAAACTATTGCTTCCTAAACAGAAAGCACACACTCATACATATTCAAAAGTAGATTAAAGCACATGCTAATTTGACGTTTAGCAAAGTATTAAGAATAAATTCAATAGATTTTCAAAATCTCTCTTACTAGAGTTGAGCGATACTTTCGATACCAATAAGTATCGGATCGGAATTGGTATCGCCGATACCCAAAAAGTATCGGCGATACCGATACCGATACCGGAAATCCAATGTAAGTCTATGGGAACAAAATATCGGAATTAAAAAAAACACCGTTCTTGCCTTGTTGGTTAATTGTACATGAAGGAAAACAACAAAGAGTAATGTAGAATGTATTGGGGGAGGTTGAGGAGACATTAAAGGCATAGATGTTTAAACCCAATCAAATGGAATAGCATAAAATATTTTTTTTTTTAAATATGTTCGGATTGACGAAGAAATTGACAATGTTGTTAACCTTTTTCTATTTGGCAAATATGTATGTTTCACAACTTCCATTCTCTTCACCTTTTTAACTTTTGCCACACTTTCTCCTTCATATCTTCAGCAGCATCATCTTTTTCATCCAATTATTCTTCATCTTCACCTTCTTTATCTTCTTCTTAAACTTCTTGCTATTCATCTTTTTGTTAACATTACTCATATTGTTCTTATTAAACTATTATTCTTCTTCATATTCTACTTCATCTTCATCTTCTTCATCATATTCTTATTTGTGACAGAGATTCCTGTACTTGTAATCTGTAAAAGTATGAATTTTTCTTCCTTCCGTTGTTGCTGTCACAAAAGATTTAAATTACAACAGTATTTGTCCGTGTTCAGTTTAGCCTGCAGCAGCAGGCATTTTCCAGGGGCACCACGAGGAGGAACGGACTCACCCCCATACACTGCTTAGTCTTCTCCTGCTTATAATTTAGAGCATATATTTAGCTCTTCATTTTGGTCTTATACTTCATGTTCTTCTGCTTTTTGATCTTCTGCTTATTGTTCTTCTGTCTCTTGTTCTGTATCTTGTAGTTTGTCTTAACCTTCTTTGTCCTGTTGGTGATCTTCTTCTGGGTAATCTTTTATTTCTTCTTTGTGATGGTGTTCAGGCTGGTTGGCTTGATGCTCGTCGTCCTTGTGGTCGTCATCTTCTTCGGGGTGTTCATCAGGGTCGTCGTCTTCATTGTTGGAGATCCAGAGTGATTACCCAAAAAAACATTTAAAAAATCTTCAATTTGTAAATGTAGCTGAAGGTACAAGAAGGCTGACTAACTTCCGCGAACCAGCTGACGTTACTGGAACCCGGACGGGTATCAGATGGTACAAGAGACAATGGAAGTAACGAGGACCAGCTGACTGTGCTGGAACCCGGAGGGGTAGCAGAAGGAAAAGAGCCAATGGCACAACCGAGGACCAGATGACGTTTCTGGGACACGGTTACTAAGCAGGAGGTACCTGTACTCCAAAGCACTACCAAGGACCAGCAGACGTTGCTGGAACTCGGATACCGAGATGGAGGCACCTAGGCCAAAGGCACTGTGGAGAACCAGCTGACGGTACTGGAACCCGGACGGGTACCATAAGGCACCCATGAAAATGTAAGTTGACAGGCCGCAAGCCGTCCGCAGTTACCGAATCACACAGTCCTACAGTGGGTGCTTGTCCTATTGTCACAACGGAAACAGCCTTTATTTACATATCCCACAACACACATAGGAATGACCTAAACTGCAGGCACCATAGAGTCGGCTAACCAGAATGCAACACGACAGGACAACTTATTGGAGGCTAATTGACGTTGACACTGCCAGGAAACAGCTGTCGTGCTGTAACCAGGCTGGGCAGGAGTCAGTACCCGTGCCAAGTACTTCCGAGCAACAACTGGCGGTGTTGGAGCCCAGGGATGAGAAGAGAACAGGGTGGAGGCAGCAGGACTTTTTGCCATACACACAGCAGGGGAACAGCTGACATTACTGAACCCCAGTAACACAGGAGCAAGTGTTGACTGTGCTAACAGCACTTCCAGGCAACAACTGGCGGTGTTGGAGCCCAGGGATGAGAGGAGGACAGGGTGGAGGCAGCAGGACATTTTGATGTACACACAGCAGGGGAACAGCTGACATTACTGAACCCCAGTAACACAGGATCAAGTGTTGACTGTGCTAACAGCACTTCCAGGCAACAACTGGCGGTGTTGGAGCCCAGGGATGAGAGGAGGACAGGGTGGAGGCAGCAGGACTTTTTGACGTACACACAGCAGGGGAACAGCTGACATTACTGAACCCCAGTAACACAGGATCAAGTGTTGACTGTGCTAACAGCACTTCCAGGCAACAACTGGCGGTGTTGGAGCCCAGGGATGAGAGGAGGACAGGCTGGAGGCAGCAGGACTTTTTGACGTACACACAGCAGGGGAACAGCTGACATTACTGAACCCCAGTAACACAGGAGCAAGTGTTGACTGTGCTAACAGCACTTCCAGGCAACAACTGGCGGTGTTGGAGCCCAGGGATGAGAGGAGGACAGGGTGGAGGCAGCAGGACTTTTTGACGTACACACAGCAGGGGAACAGCTGACATTACTGAACCCCAGTAACACAGGAGCAAGTGTTGACTGTGCTAACAGCACTTCTAGGCAACAACTGGCGGTGTTGGAGCCCAGGGATGAGAGGAGGACAGGGTGGAGGCAGCAGGACTTTTTGACGTACACACAGCAGGGGAACAGCTGACATTACTGAACCCCAGTAACACAGGATCAAGTGTTGACTGTGCTAACAGCACTTCCAGGCAACAACTGGCGGTGTTGGAGCCCAGGGATGAGAGGAGGACAGGGTGGAGGCAGCAGGACTTTTTGACGTACACACAGCAGGGGAACAGCTGACATTACTGAACCCCAGTAACACAGGAGCAAGTGTTGACTGTGCTAACAGCACTTCCAGGCAACAACTGGCGGTGTTGGAGCCCAGGGATGAGAGGAGGACAGGGTGGAGGCAGCAGGACATTTTTGACGTACACACAGCAGGGGAACAGCTGACATTACTGAACCCCAGTAACACAGGAGCAAGTGTTGACTGTGCTAACAGCACTTCCAGGCAACAACTGGCGGTGTTGGAGTCCAGGGATGAGAGGAGAACAGGGTGGAGGCAGCAGGACTTTTTGACATACACACAGCAGGGGAACAGCTGACATTACTGAACCCCAGTAACACAGGAGCAAGTGTTGACTGTGCTAACAGCACTTCTAGGCAACAACTGGCGGTGTTGGAGCCCAGGGATGAGAGGAGGACAGGGTGGAGGCAGCAGGACTTTTTGACGTACACACAGCAGGGGAACAGCTGACATTACTGAACCCCAGTAACACAGGATCAAGTGTTGACTGTGCTAACAGCACTTCCGAGCAACAACTGGCGGTGTTGGAGCCCAGGGTCAAGGAGGATGTTTAAATACTAGATCAAGTATTTTCCTTGTTACATGTCAATTTTAAATGTCTAGACTTCAAACAAGAGAAAGATAACCTTTACTACCATAAGATGATGATTTCATTTAAAAAAATATCTAGATAAATAAAGAATTGACAAACATAAACACATACATTAACATGTTGAACAGCAATGCAAACCACAAAATAAATTAGTTAAGGAATATGCTATACGGTTGTACATAAAAGCATACAAGTACATATTTGAATCCATTAATGATGGATAAGTAACAGTATGTACACCATTTTTATTGTATAGACAATGAATGTCTGACTTCAAAACATCATCAGCATTACAAGTTATATGTGACATTAATAAAATGTTACATTTTCTGAATAATGTCACTAAACAGTTTATAAAAATTATACAATTTCCATCATGTAATACTCATAATATGTGCCAATAATCATTTTTATTAACATAACCTTTAAAAAGTGCATAGTGCATAGTGAAAATTGCTATTTATGCCTGACTGTGGACTTGCAAGCATGACAAGGGATAGATAAGGTATATATAGATGAGACTGCATAGCCACAGATGGTGAATGGCGATGAAATACTGTACCTCTATAAAGTGTGCGTCACTACTACATAATTTTTTTTATAGCTTTTATAAACAGGGTACGTGCATGTATGCTTGCGCCTTTGTTTGGACGCACAGACTGCCTTCCTGCTGTGACGCGTTGGGTAGTGAACAGTTGTGTGCAGTGTTCACTGTAGTCTGAGTTTTTCATTTTTGGAGTGCAGATCACGCTCCAGTTAGTTCTTCAACCACTGCTGGTTGTAGTCTGCTGAGCTTGTGTCACTGGCACATCCTTGAAATTTTTCTCTAATTGGTGCTGCTCCATTCTATTTCAAATAACTAAAATCTATTAGTGTGACGCGCTTCCGTCCGTATACAATACATTGGTTGCAAACACTATAGAAGTACACAAAGGGGCCTTTCACACCTAGTGAACAGTTGTGTGCAGTGTTCACTGCAGTCTCTGCGGAATAACCACACTTAGGCCTTATAACTTTTCAGACTTTCTTTATCAATCTACCACTTTTGTAGGAGCTCGGCGTACCCCCCTGCTGCGGGAAGAACAAATTGAAGCCGTTGTTGGTTGAATGTCAGCCAATGCATCGACTTCAATTGCTTCCACCTCCTCTCAGGACCACAGCACTGTTGAGCAACCATCTGTCTCTTCACCGCCTGCCAAATTGCCCAGGCAGTCAGAGAGTTCTGTACAGGAGCCAGCTGAGTGCTTCTGTTCTCAGAATCTGTTGGCTTGCAAACAGGGGCCCAGCCAAGCAGCATTCTGGAATGTGAAGAAGAGGGAGTATGCAGTGATGCGCAACAGCTGTGTCTCTCTGAATCTGAAGAGGCGGGTGAGACAGTGCTGATGGTCAGCACACCGCAGAACGCATCTGATGATGATGAGACTCAGGTGCCAGTTTCTGTTGAGCATGGTGCTGGCCAGACCACCCAACAGCAGCAGGTGTTGGAAGAGGGTAGTGGAGATGATGAGGTCCAAGACCCAACATGGCGTGAGGAACAGGAAGGTGGTGGGAGCAGCTCAGAGGAATAATAATAATAATAATAATATTTATTTATATAGCGCCATCATATTCCGCAGCGCTTTACAGTTTAGCAGTTTCAGAACACAAGTCATAAGTAACAACGTTAACAATACAATAATTAAAGCAAAATAAGTCGCCCCTGCTCTGACAGCTTACAATCTACAATGAGGTGGGGGAGATACAAAGTATAGGTGTATATATACAATGGTGCATTTACAATGATGGTCCAGCCATCTTAAGGGAGTGAGGGATGGAGATAGTGAATGGGCTAGACACACACACACTTACACAGAATACATAGAATGACTTTGATTAGTGAATGTGATAGGCCGCTCTGAACAAATGTGTTTTGAGGGAGCGCCTGAAACCATGCAAATTGTGGATAGTCCTAATTTCTTGGGGTAGAGCATTCCAGAGGATTGGCGCAGCGCGGGAGAAGTCTTGTAGTCGGGAGTGGGAGGTACGGATTAGTGCAGAGGTTAGTCGAAAGTCGTTTGCAGAGCGCAGCAGTCGGTTAGGCCGATAGATAGAAATGAGGGAGGAGATGTAGGGGGTGCTGCACTGTGGAGAGCTTTGTGGGTGAGAACCAGTACTTTGAATTGGATCCTATAATGAATGGGCAGCCAGTGTAAGGACTGGCGAAGAGCGGACGCGTCGAGTACCGATTAGCCAGATGGATTACCCTGGCTGCTGCATTAAGGATGGACTGGAGAGGGGATAGTCGAGTAATGGGGAGGCCAAGTAATAGAGCGTTGCAGTAGTCCAGGCGGGAGTGGATCAATGCTACAGTGAGGGTTTTTGTTGTTTCCATGGTGAGAAAAGGGTGGATTCTAGAGATGTTCTTTAGGTGTAGGCGGCAAGAGCGGGCAAGAGATTGTATATGGGAGGTGAAGGAGAGATTGGTGTCAAACATAACACCCAGACAGCGAGCCTGCTGCCGGGGTGTTATTATGGTGCCGCCCACGGAGAGGGATATGTCAAATTTAGGGAGGTTAGTAGATGGCGGGAGCAGAAGAAGTTCAGTTTTGGAGAGGTTGAGTTTCAGATACAGAGCGGACATGATGTTGGAGACTGCGGATAGACAGTCGGTGGCGTTCTGTAGTACAGCGGGGGTGAGGTCGGGGGATGACGTGTATAGTTGTGTGTCATCAGCATAAAGATGGTACTGAAAGCAAAATCTGCTGATGGTCTTTCCAATTGTGGCTGTGTAGAGAGAGAAGAGAAGGGGGCCAAGGACTGAGCCCTGGGGTACACCGACAGTGAGAGGAAGAGAAGATGACGTGGAGCCAGAGAACAAAACACTGAAGGAGCGGTCAGAAAGATAGGAGAACCAGGAGAGAACAGTGTCCTTAATACCTAGTGAGTGGAGCCTAGACAGTAGGAGACGGTGGTCAACCGTGTCGAAAGCTGCAGAAAGGTCGAGAAGAATGAGCAAAGAGTTGTCACCATTACGTTTTGCTGTAAGAAGGTCATTGCTCACTTTGATGAGTGCAGTTTCGGTCGAATGTAGGGTGCGGAAGCCGGACTGTGAAGGGTCTAGGAGGGAGTGATTGCAGAGGTAACGGGTGAGGCGGGAGAAGACTAGGCGCTCCAAAAGTTTAGAGATGAAGGGGAGATTGGAGACCGGTCTGTAGTTGTTTGTGCAGGAAGGGTCGAGAGCGGGTTTCTTTAGTAGTGGAGTAATGATGGAGTGTTTGAAGGCAGATGGGAAAATGCCAGAGGAGAGTGAGAGATTAAAGATTTTAGTTAGGTGAGTTGTGACAACTGGAGAGAGAGACTGGAGGAGATGTGAGGGAATGGGGTCGGTAGTGCATGTAGTCAGACGAGAGGAAGAGAGGAGTCTGGACTCTGGAGACTTCTTCTTCTGTGATGGGATCAAATGTGGAAAGTTAGCCAGGGGAACAGCAGGGTGGGATGGGAGTCACAGCCCCTGGTGGTTGAGAGCAGATTTCCTGACGGATAGTATCTATTTTTTATATAAAATGGGAGGCCAGGTCGTCAGCACAAATGTCTGTGATAGGGGCTTGTGCTTTTGGCCTGAGGAGAGAGTGAAAAGTGTCAAAAAGTTTCTTGGGGTTGTTGGCTAGTGAGGAGATCAGGGTGGTGAAGTAGGTCTGTTTGGCGAGGTGAAGGGCAGCATTATAAGTTCTTAACATGAATTTAAAGTGGATGAAGTCTTGTGGTGTGCGGGTTTTTCTCCAAAGGCGTTCAGCACTCCTAGAGCATCGCTGAAGAAGTTGAGTTTGCAATGTGAGCCAGGGCTGTTTTACTGTGTTTTTGGAAGTTCTGAGGGTGAGCATCGCTAATTGGTCAAGGGTGCTTCTAAGAGTGTCATTGTAGTGATGAACAGCCAGATCAGGACAGGAAAAAAAGGAGATTGGGGACAGTGATGAGTGTAGGGAATCTGAAAGTGTCTGAGGGTTAATGGCTTGTAGATTTCTGAATGTGTGGTAGGTAGGAGTGCGCTGGGATGGTGGAGGATTTGTGAGCGTGAAGGAGAGAATGTTGTGGTCAGACAGTGGAAGTGGTGAGTTTTTTAGGTGGGAGATTGAACAGAGGCGGACAAAGACCAGGTCAAGGGTGTTACCATCCTTTTGTGTCTCAGAGGTTGAAAGCTGTGAGAGGCCTAGAGAAGTGGTTAGTGATAGAAGGAAGATAGAGGAAGACATTGCCCCAACGGTACAAACAGGAGGGAGAGTTAGTCTGCAGACTCGGTTGCCTGTAGCCTCCAGTTTGGCACCTGTTCGGAGCAGTTGTCTTCCAAAAGTCAAAACGTGCGCTCCCAGGACTTGCACTGCGTGGTCCTTTTTTGATACACTTGCAGATGATATTTGCTATGTCAAATGCAAGCTGTGTAATCAAAAAGTAAAAAGAGGTAAAAGTGTCAGTAACCTCAATACCACTAATATGTGGAAACATGTGCGGAAAAAGCACGTAGTTGAGTTACAAAGACACACTGGAGATGTAGGCCAACCTACAGCAGCACCTACATCTTCAGGTCGTGTTGAAGCCTCTTCATCGAGCTCACACACAGCTGGTTCGGCTTCCTCACAGGATCGCCATGGAAGAACCTCGGTCACTGTTGTCCAGAGACAAAGTGTTATTCCACCCACAGCAGCAAGTTCCCTGTCATCCTCACACTCCCAGGCCACAAAACAGCCATTGGTAGCACAGGCATGGGATAAAAGACGGCCATACTGGGCAAACCATCCACGAGCACAGGCTCTGAATGCTGGCATTGCAAAACTCCTGTTCCTTGAAATGCTGTCATTCAGGCTGGTGGAGACTGACAGTTTACGTAACTTAATATCATTGGCAGTCCCACAATACAATGTGCCAAGCCGATTTCATTTCAGCAGGCAAGCCGTCCCTGGTCTGCAAAAGCATGTTGAGGGAAAAATTAAACATGCGCTACTAAACGCCGTCAGTAGCAAGGTCCACCTGACCACCGATGCGTGGACCAGTACCCATGGCCAGGGACGATACCTTTCCCTCACTGCCCATTGGGTCAATGTTGTGGAGCCGGGTACTGATCTTGCGAGTGGCGCTGTACGTGTTCTGCCAACTCCAAGGATTGCAGGAATCAAGTCTGTACACATTGACTCCTCCTCCTACTCCAGTTCCTCAGAATCATCGCTGCAGGAGCCGTCACGGTCTAACTCCACATGGACCCGTGAACGCTTACCTGTTGCGACCGATATGAGCACAGCCGTGGCCAAACGTCAACAGGCCGTCATGAAATTAATTTCCATGGGGAATCGAAGCCACACAGCGCAGGAGCTCTGGAATGCCATCAAGCAGGAGAGCGACGTGTGGTTTTTGCCAGCGAATCTCCAGCCAAGCTTGGTAGTGTGTGACAATGGCTGAAATCTGGTGGCAGCTCTGGGCCTTGGCAACCTCACTCACATACCATGTCTGGCACATGTGCTCAACTTGGTCGTGCAGAGTTTTTTGAGGGACTATCCGGATCTTGATGCACTGCTGCACAAGGTCCGCCTATAGTGCGCTCACTTGCGACGTTCCAGCATGGCCAGATCGCTGATTGCAGCTCTGCAACGCAGATTTCGCCTTCCTGAACATTGCATCATATGTGACGTACCCACCAGGTGGAATTCCACTTTAAATATGTTTGAGCGGTTGTGTGAGCAGCAGCCAACAGTAATGGAGTATCAGCTGCATCAGGCGCAATCAACTCGCAATTTGCGCCGTTCACACTTCACCACTACTGAGTGGGCCTCTATAATAATAATAATGTTTATTTATATAGCGCCAACATATTCCGCAGCGCTTTACAGTTTAACAGTTTCAGAACACAAGTCATAAGTAACAACGTTAACAATTCAATAATTAAAGCAATATAAGCCGCCCCTGCTCTGAGAGCTTACAATCTACAATGAGGTGGGGAGATACAAAGTCCAGGTGTTTATATACAATGGTGTATTTACAATGATGGTCCAGCCATTTTGAGGGAGTGATGGATGGATGGAGATAGTGAATGGGCTACACACACAGACTTACACATAGAATGACTTTGATTAGTGAATGTGATAGGCCGCTCTGAACAAATGTGTTTTGAATGAGCGCCTGAAACCATGCTAATTGCGGATAGTCCTAATTTCTTGGGGTAGAGCATTCCAGAGGATTGGCGCAGCACGGGAGAAGTCTTGGAGTCGGGAGTGGGAGGTACGGATTAGTGCAGAGGTTAGTCGAAAGTCGTTTGCAGAGCGCAGCAGTCGGTTAGGCCGATAGATATAAATGAGGGAGGAGATGTAGGGGGGTGCTGCACTGTGGAGAGCTTTGTGGGTGACAACCAGTACTTTGAATTGGATACTATAATGAATGGGCAGCCAGTGTAAGGACTGGCGAAGGACTCTATGAAGGACATCTGCCACGTTTTGCGTGCGTTTGATGAGTCAACGCGGATGGCGAGTGCAGATGATGCACTAGTCAGCCTGACTGTCCCCCTTATCTGCCTGCTTCAAAAAACACTGCAAGCACTAAGGGATGAGGTTTTGGAAGAGGTGGAGGATGAGAGTCACAAATTCCATCACCTTCTGGACAGTCAGCGCAACGTGGTTCCTCACAAAGGGCTGGGCAGGGCTCACTTTGTGAGGAGGATGAGGAGGAGTCAATGGAGGAGGAAGACATCGCTCCAGAGGGAGGTACACAACGCTCTAGTCAGTATGTATAGCGAGGGTGGGGTGATGCAGAGCAGGCAGAGATGACTCCTCTTGCAGGGGACAGCGTTTCTTGGCCAGTTGGGAGTCTGCAGCACATGGTTGATTTCATGCTGCAGTGCCTGAGAAACGACCGCCGCATCGCCCACATTCTCACCATGTCTGATTATTGGGTGTCCACCCTCCTAGACCCTCGCTACCGTGACAAGTTACAAAGCCTCATCACACCATTGAAACGGGAGCGTAAAATGCGGGAGTACCAAGACACACTGGTGCAATCCATATTGTTCTCCATTCCAGCCGAGAGCACTGCTGCTGCTACTGCTTTACAAAGCAGCTGTGTGCGTCGAGGCAGTGGAGACAGCTCTGCAACAAGAGGGAGCACAAGCAGCGCCTCTGCACAGGGCAAGATGTTATGATTTGGTAGCTGAGGAGAGCAGGCAAAAAAGGCAATACACCAGAGAGGATGGAATCTATGGGATTGCAGTACCCTGACTAACCACCACAACTAAAGGCAGCCGTGGAGCGTACCTACGTTGGTCCTAGACGCCTCGTCACAGCCTGAGAAGCTAACTACACCTAAAGATAGAAAGAGGAAAGCTATCTGCCCCGGAGCAGATCCCCAAAGAACATAGAAAGCCCCCAAACATGTAATGGCGGTTAGACAAGAAGAAATACTAACACAGACAGAAAATAGTATGAGCAAACGTTGGGGCCCAAACTTCCTAAATAGAAAAGGATAGGAAGGGTACTTACTGCAATCCCAAAAAACCCTGAAAAGTACCAACTCTACTAATTACAAAAACACCTGAGATCACACGACCTCTACCACCTAAATAAGTTCTCTGGTGTAACAAAAACTAAACAGCAGACACTGAAAAAACTGGAAAAGGCAAATGAACAAACAACAGTGGCTGAACTAAACTGAGAGGAGCACAAGCCCCCCAAGGGGACCCGGCAGACCCCCACAGAAGTGCAGGACAAAATGCAAAAAACAAACACAAAAAAATAAAAGAAGAAAATGTCTTATCTGTTAGCAAAAGATGCAGGCACGAAACAGCAAGCTACAAAGTGTAAAGGAATCAAAGATGAGACCAGAACAATTGATCACCGGCAACCCTGATGGGAGGGAACCTCCCTTATATAAGACCAGTCAGTAACACCTGATCTCCAATCTTCACAATCTTCATTGGATAGTTCAGTACTGTTTGTAACCACCAGAGGGAGATTCTGCTCAGAATTCATTTCTAGCACATTCACAACAGCAAGACCAGTATGTTCCAAATGTGGCGAAGTTTTGTGGCAGCGCCACCAATGTCTACACCATCTGAGACGGCTCCAGTCAGCAGGAGGCAACGTTTCCATAAGATGGTGACAGACTACATGTCTTTCCCTCTCAGTGTACTCCCAGATGGCTCTTCCCCATTCAAGTTTTGGGTCTCTAAGCTGGATACATGGCCAGAGCTTAGCCAGTATGCATTGGAGGTGCTGGCTTGCCCTGCTGCCAGTGTATTATCGGAGCGCTTCTTTAGTGCTGCAGGTGGTGTACTAACAGACCGTCGCATGCGACTATCCTCCGATAATGTAGACCGGCTTACTTTTCAGAAAATGAACAAGGCATGGATCTCGCATAATTTGCCTGTCCGGTTTCAGATTAAATAACTGGTTGGCAACGTTATCCATGTCTCCTGTTATGTTCATCTTTCTACCACCTGAACTCTACTCCCTGGGCTACAACACTGCCAGTTGCTGCTCAGAAGTGTCGTGTCCACAGACCAATACACAAGCTATAGTGTTAGTGGGGTTCAGTAACGCCTGCTGTTCCCCTGCTGTGTGTCTGGCAAAAATTAATGCTGCTAACTCCAAATTAAACTTCTAACATCTCATACTAGGCCTCTGCCTACACCCTCCTTGACCCTGGGCTTCAACACCGCCAGTTGCTGCTCAGAAGTGTTGGATGCACAGATCAAAACAATCGCTGATGTGTTTGTGGGGTTCAGTAACGCCTGCTGTTCCCCTGCTGTGTGTCCGGCAAAAATTACTGCTAGCTAGCTACACATGTTGAAAAAAACATGACATGTTAAAGTGGCTACTGCTACACATAGATAAGAGGCTACACCCTTATTTCTAAGCTGTAAACAAGTGAAACGTCACCTTTAAAACCATAAAATTATTAGTCTTTGTCACAAATCTGTAACAAAATAATTGTGACATATTACTGCAGATATCCACATGTCGAACACAAATGCTAACACAAAAGCCTACTTATGCTATAGGGTACTGATGGTGAACCTTGTCACTCCATAACTTAGACAAATCCAACTCACATCATGCCTCAAATGCTGCAATGTTGGAAGTGCATAACGTGGGTTGAACTTTGACAACAGCTGCAGTGCGAAGGTTAGCCTTCAGTCTTCTTGGCTTTTAAATAAAAGCATACAAGTAAATATAATAATCCATTGTTGATTAAGGGACGTGATGTACACCTGTAATATTGTGCAAACAATGGATGTAGGACTAGTCCTCTTCAACATTACTTATATTTGTGTCATTTGAAAAAATACATATTTAATTAAAAATTTAACAACCCATATCATAAAGGTCCATCATGTAAACATGAGAATCGGTAACAAAAATCATGCATTACCTTGTTAAAGTCAATAGTGCATAGTCACAATAGCAAAATATATACCTGCAAGTGGTGCTGAAACAACGACAACTGATAGAAAAGGTGAATAATATCTAGTTATCAGACTGAATAGCGACACCTGTACAATGTCGATATAATACTGTACCTTAACAAAAAGGCTGTTTGCAACCAATGTATTGTATAAGGATGGAAGCGCGTCACACTAATAGATTTGAGTTATTTGAAATAGAATGGAGCAGCACCAATTAGAGAAAAATGTCAAGGATGAGGCAGTGGCACACGCTCAGCAGACTACAACCAGCAGTGGTTGAAGAACTAACTGGAGCGTGATCTGCACTCCAAAAATGAAAACCTCAGACTACAGTGAACACTGCACACAACTGTTCACTAGCTGTGAAAGGCCCCTTTGTGTACTTCTAGACTGTTTGCAGTCTTCTTGGCTTCAGTCTTCTTGGCTTTTAAATAAAAGCATACAAGTAAATATAATAATCCATTGTTGATTAAGGGACGTGATGTACACCTGTAATATTGTGCAAACAATGGATGTAGGACTAGTCCTCTTTAGTGTTGAGCGATAGTGCTCGATATCTAAAAATATCGTATCGAAATTGTATCGCCGATAGCACTAAATATCGTCGATATCCGATTTCGATACCGGAAGTCCAATGTAAGTCTATGGGAACAAAATATCGCAACTAAAAAAACCTTTATTTCCTTGTAAACACTAAATATACACACATAGAATACATATATATATATATATATATATATATATATGTCATTGTGACATATATATATACATATATTTATAGTTTATACACTTCTACATAGTAAAATAGACTCTGATTCAATTGCCTGGTAAAGCCGTGACATACCCCATAGAAGTCGACGGGCTCGGTGCCGAGTACCCCAAAAACCTCTGGCTCTGTGCGACTCAACTTGGGCGTCACGAACAGGATTCTGTAGCTCGCTATAAGCGAGTCCTGTGTGCCTGAATTGAACTGGTTTTGTGCTTGAGAATTGCTAAAATCATCAGAGAATGTATTTGCCATTTTTCCGCCATATCTGCGTCACGACGAGGCACTGGTGAAGAAGAAGGGCGTGCTCTTCATGGGTGTACACACTCACTCAGTGACGCGAAAACGATGGCTCTAAATGGTACTGCAATGTAAGATCGTGCCCCACAGCTCTTGAGTTCCGCCTCCTCATCCTCCTCAGTGTGCGGAAACTAACACGAAGGTCCCGCCTCACTACAAAAGAGGGGCCCTCTCCAGATGCTAATGACACATGTGACTTGGCAGAGATGGCTAATGTACACGAGCAGAAGTGTGAAGGGATGGAGCAGTCAGAGCTCTCCCCCCACGGAAGCGACCCGATCGCCACGGAACCACCGTTGGGCACCCGGCCTGGAAACCCTCCTACGCTGCAAGAAGCGGAGGATACCCTAAGAGGCCTGGCCCGCACCGGGAGGAGGTCGCCAGGATGGAAGCCAGCTGGCGTGCCCTAAAACTAAACTTGGAGCGGCGCCAATCCCTCTTACCTGAAGTGTCTGTACCGGAAGGTGAGGCACCCGTTCTAGTAGAGGAGTCCGTGCGGGCATCCCAGCCCTTGCAA
This sequence comes from Oophaga sylvatica, assembly GCA_033576555.1. Classification (NCBI taxonomy): domain Eukaryota; kingdom Metazoa; phylum Chordata; class Amphibia; order Anura; family Dendrobatidae; genus Oophaga; species Oophaga sylvatica. The sequence goes on along the minus strand of JARQOD010004197.1, from coordinate 31,709 downwards.
TGTGATCCGGTTGACGTTGTCGCAGTTGAGGCACCCGTTCTAGTAGAGGAGTCCGTGCGGGCATCCCAGCCCTTGCAATGTGATCCGGTTGACGTTGTCGCAGTGGAGGCACCCGTTCGTGCAAAAAACGCTGCACCGGCAGCACCCCAGATCCCGCTGTCTGCCCCCGTCGCTGAGACAGAAGAAGCGACACCCGTCCTCATGGAGGAGGCCGCGCAGGCACCAGAGCACTACCTGCCTGTACCGGAGCCCCGACTGTCATCTGTTCCAGAGCCGGCTGCTTCCTCCGCAGGTGAGCACCGCCAGGACTGGGGGCGCCAGGAGAGCTGCCGCAAACCGGACACTGTAAGCTGCAGTTTGATGGTGGAGACATGGAGCTGCTGGTGGAGGAGAATTAAACCGGCGTCAGGAGGAAGAGTGGAGACGTTGGGAGAAGGAAGCAGAGCGACAAAGGGAGCAGCGAGAATCCCAAAAACTTCGCCAACGTCAGCTGGAGAAGGACCGGGCAGATAAGGACCGGATGAGAAAAGATAAAGGAACCCTGAGGGAGCCGCGGCGTAAGGGTGCAGTACGGAACTTTAAATTGAAAGGTGGTTGGGGCTTCATCCAGGAGCCTGGACTTTATTTAGAAGTTTTTGTGAACCGGCGGGACGTGGAGGCTCACCTCCCAGAAGGACACCCGGGAGGGACCTGTTGCCAGGAGACTTGGTGACTTACACCCGACACTGGGGTTACAATGGATGGTACGCCCTAAATGTTAATAGGTGCGACCCCTACTCCCCAGAGTGTCAGGAACCTGTGAGACCCTCGGAGCCTTCAGTCTCCCACATCCAGGCCTCTGCAAAAGTGCCCACCCCACGCCGTAAATCTCCCCAGCCTCCCTCAGTGGTCTCCTCAGCAGCCCCAGCTATGGACATGATAAGTATAGTTGGCCCGTACCTGGCGCCTGTTAGGCCCCCTGGGTTCGTACAGTCCGTGACATAGGGCTCCAGACCCGGAGGGAGATGAAAGAGGTGGCCACACAGACCCAGATAGCGGGTCACGACTTGACTGTACAGGCCACACGACGTCATCAGGTCCTGGTGGTCCTTGGTGCCTCGGATGTTTGGCAAGCATCAGAAGAGTACCAGGTGGTATCTGGAACACCCCTGCCAAAGAATTATAAATAACCCGGACAGGGTCACTGTATGTAAATAGTTAAATTGTTGATGTACCCGGACGGGTGAATGTTCATAAAAAAGTTTTTTAATTTAATTAAAAAAAAAAAACACAGTTTTCATTACTTTTATTACAGTGTCATCCTGCGACGCCATCGATCTCCTGTAAAAAAATGAAAAAAAAAAAAAAAAGTATACCACCTGACCGACGCAGTCCATAGTAACGAGTGTCCCACGACGATCCAGCTCTGCTACATCAGAATGACAGGCAGAGCCTGTCATCCCGGCGCAGCACAGCTGATTACCTGCTTCCCCGGCGGTGACGTCATCGGACTGACTGCTTTACGGCCGGGATTACCCAGCAGTCACTGCAGTTATCGCGAGAAACTGCATGTGACCGCCGGGGAAAGATGATGGCGGCCATGAAGCACTCCAGGCCGTGACCGCCGGAGATCTTCTGCCAGGTAAGTGCCGCTGACTCCTGACAGACCCGACCGACGGACACTCACAGTGACAGTGACAAATCCGATTCCGGTATTCGATAAGACGAAAATATCTAAACAAATTATCGAAAGGCCGATAGAGCTAATATCGGCCGATAGCCGATATTTACATTATCGTATCGCTCAACACTAGTCCTCTTCAACATTACTTATATTTGTGTCATTTGAAAAAATACATATTTAATTAAAAATTTAACAACCCATATCATAAAGGTCCATCATGTAAACATGAGAATCGGTAACAAAAATCATGCATTACCTTGTAAAAGTCAATAGTGCATAGTCACAATAGAAAAATATATACCTGCAAGTGGTGCTGAAACAACGACAACTGATAGAAAAGGTGAATGATATCTAGTTATCAGACTGAATAGCGACACCTGTACAATGTCGATATAATACTGTACCTTAACAAAAAGGCTGTTTGCAACCAATGTATTGTATAAGGATGGAAGCGCGTCACACTAATAGATTTGAGTTATTTGAAATAGAATGGAGCAGCACCAATTAGAGAAAAATGTCAAGGATGAGGCAGTGGCACACGCTCAGCAGACTACAACCAGCAGTGGTTGAAGAACTAACTGGAGCGTGATCTGCACTCTAAAAATAAAAACCTCAGACTACAGTGAACACTGCACACAACTGTTCACTAGCTGTGAAAGGCCCCTTTGTGTACTTCTAGACTGTTTGCAACCAATGTATTGTATACGGATGGAAGCGCGTCACACTAATAGATTTGAGTTATTTGAAATAGAATGTAGCAGCACCAATTAGAGAAAAATGTCAAGGATGAGGCAGTGGCACACGCTCAACAGACTACAACCAGCATTGTTTGAAGAACTAACTGGAGCGTGATCTGCACTCCAAAATGAAAACCTCAGACTACAGTGAACACTGCACACAACTGTTCACTAGCTGTGAAAGGCCCCTTTGTGTACTACTAGACTGTTTGCAACCAATGTATGCTCTGTTCTAGGACCCCTACTCTTCTCAATCTATACACTTGGCCTGGGGCAACTCATAAAGTCCCACGGATTCCAGTACCACCTTTACGCTGATGACACTCAGATCTACCTCTCTGGCCCAGACATCACCTCTCTGCTATCCAGAATCCCGGAGTGTCTATCAGCCATATCCTCCTTCTTCTCCTCCCGCTTCCTCAAACTCAATGTGGACAAATCTGAACTCATAATCTTTCCCCCATCCCACAGATCTTCCTTACCTGACCTATCTATCACAATTAACGACATCACGCTTTCCCCCGTACCAGAAGTCCGCTGCCTCGGAGTAACCCTTGACTCTGCCCTGTCCTTCAAACCGCACATCCAAGCTCTTTCTACCTCCTGTCGCCTTCAGCTCAAAAATATTTCAAGAATCCGTCCTTTCCTCAACCCTCAATCTACTAAAATGATTGTGCACGCCCTCATCATCTCCCGCCTCGACTACTGCAACACCCTTTTCTCTGGCCTCCCTGCTAACACCCTCGCACCTCTCCAGTCCATCCTTAACTCTGCTGCACAACTAATTCACCTCTCTCCTCGCTACTCCTCCGCTTCTCCCCTCTGCAAATCTCTTCACTGGCTCCCATTCCCTCAGCGTATCCAGTTCAAATTACTAATACTGACCTACAAGGCCATCTATAATCTGTCTCCTCCTTATATCTCTGAACTAATCTCCCGATATCTTCCCTCACGTAATCTCCGATCCTCCCAAGACATCCTTCTCTCCTCCACACTTACTCGCTCCTCACCCAACCGCCTCCAAGACTTCTCCCGAATATCCCCCATCCTCTGGAATTCTTTGTCCCAACACGTCCGACTATCAAACACATTCGGATCCTTCAGACGGAACCTGAAAACCCATCTCTTCAGGAAAGCCTACAGCCTGCAATGACCCTGCTACCTCCTCACCACTACCGGAGATATTGCCTCAACCAACACCGGAACTGCTGCAACCCCCCGACCTACTGTCTCCTGCCTCACAATCCTGTAGAATGTAAGCCCGAAAGGGCAGGGTCCTCTCCCCTCTGTATCAGTCTGTCATTGTTAGTTTGTTTACTGTAAGTGATACCTGTAATTTGTATGTAACCCCTTCTTATGTACAGCACCATGGAATCAATGGTGCTATAGAAAAATAATAATAATAATAATAATAATAATACAGATGGAAGCACGTCACACTAATAGATCACTGTTAATTTCAATTGAATGGAGTAGCACCAATTAGAGAAAAATGTCAAGGATGAGGCAGTGGCACATGCTCAGCAGACTACAACCAGCAGTGGTTGAAGAACTAACTGGAGCGTGATCTGCACTCCAAAAATGAAAACCTCAGACTACAGTGAACACTGCACACAACTGTTCACTAGCTGTGAAAGGCCCCTTTGTGTACTTCTAGACTGTTTGCAACCAATGTATTGTATACGGATGGAAGCGCGTCACACTAATAGATTTGAGTTATTTGAAATAGAATGTAGCAGCACCAATTAGAGAAAAATGTCAAGGATGAGCAGTGGCACACGCTCACAGACTACAACCAGCAGTGGTTGAAGAACTAACTGGAGCGTGATCTGCACTCCAAAAATGAAAACCTCAGACTACAGTGAACACTGCACACAACTGTTCACTAGCTGTGAAAGGCCCCTTTGTGTACTTCTAGACTGTTTGCAACCAATGTATTGATACGGATGGAAGCGCGTCACACTAATAGATTTGAGTTATTTGAATAGAATGTAGCAGCACCAATTAGAGAAAAATGTCAAGGATGAGGCAGTGGCACACGCTCAACAGACTACAACCAGCATTGTTTGAAGAACTAACTGGAGCGTGATCTGCACTCCAAAAATGAAAACCTCAGACTACAGTGAACACGGCACACAACTGTTCACTAGCTGTGAAAGGCCCCTTTGTGTACTTCTAGACTGTTTGCAACCAATGTATTGTATAAGGATGGAAGCGCGTCACACTAATAGATTTGAGTTATTTGAAATAGAATGGAGCAGCACCAATTAGAGAAAAATGTCAAGGATGAGGCAGTGGCACACACTCAGCAGACTGCAACCAGCAGTGGTTGAAGAACTAACTGGAGTGTGATCTGCACTCAAAAATGAAAACCTCAGACTACAGTGAACACTCCACACAACTGTTCACTAGCTGTGAAAGACCCCTTTGTGTACTTCTAGACTGTTTGCAACCAATGTATTGTATAAGGATGGAAGCGCGTCACACTAATAGATTTGAGTTATTTGAAATAGAATGTAGCAGCACCAATTAGAAAAATGTCAAGGATGAGGCAGTGGCACACGCTCAGCAGACTACAACCAGCAGTGGTTGAAGAACTAACTGGAGCGTGATCTGCACTTTAAAAATGAAAACCTCAGACTACAGTGAACACTGCACACAACTGTTCACTAGCTGTGAAAGGCCCTTTGTGTACTTCTAGACTGTTTGCAACCAATGTATTGTATAGGGGTGGAAGCGCGTCACACTAATAGATTTGAGTTATTTGAAATAGAATGAGCAGCACCAATTGAGAAAAATGTCAAGGATGAGGCAGTGGCACACGCTCAGCAGACTACAACCAGCAGTGGTTGAAGAACTAACTGGAGCGTGATCTGCACTCCAAAAATGAAAACCTCAGACTACAGTGAACACTGCACACAACTGTTCACTAGCTGTGAAAGGCCCCTTTGTGTACTTCTAGACTGTTTGCAACCAATGTATTGGATAAAGGATGGAAGCATGTCACACTAATAGATCACTGTTAATTTCAATTGAATGGAGCAGCACCAATTAGAGAAAAATGTCAAGGATGAGGCAGTGGCACACGCTCAGCAGATTACAACCAGCAGTGGTTGAAGAACTAACTGGAGCGTGATCTGCACTCAAAAATGAAAACCTCAGACTACAGTGAACACTGCACACAACTGTTCACTAGCTGTGAAAGGCCCCTTTGTGTACTTCTAGACTGTTTGCAACCAATGTATTGCATACGAATGGAAGCGCGTCACACTAATAGATTTGAGTTATTTGAAATAGAATGGAGCAGCACCAATTAGAGAAAAATGTCAAGGATGAGGCAGTGGCACACGCTCAGCAGACTACAACCAGCAGTGGTTGAAGAACTAACTGGAGCGTGATCTGCACTCCAAAAATGAAAACCTCAGACTACAGTGAACACTGCACACAACTGTTCACTAGCTGTGAAAGGCCCCTTTGTGTACTTCTAGACTGTTTGCAACCAATGTATTGTATAAGTACGGAAGCGCGTCACACTAATAGATTTGAGTTATTTGAAATAGAATGTAGCAGCACCAATTAGAGAAAAATGTCAAGGATGAGGCAGTGGCACACGCTCAACAAACTACAACCAGCATTGTTTGAAGAACTAACTGGAGCGTGATCTGCACTCCAAAAATGAAAACCTCAGACTACAGTGAACACTGCACACAACTGTTCACTAGCTGTGAAAGGCCCCTTTGTGTACTTCTAGACTGTTTGCAACCAATGTATTGGATACGGATGGAAGCACGTCACACTAATAGATCACTGTTAATTTCAATTGAATTGAGCAGCACCAATTAGAGAAAAATGTCAAGGATGAGGCAGTGGCACACGCTCAACAGACTACAACCAGCATTGTTTGAAGAACTAACTGGAGCGTGATCTGCACTCCAAAAATGAAAACCTCAGACTACAGTGAACACTGCACACAACTGTTCACTAGCTGTGAAAGGCCCCTTTGTGTACTTCTAGACTGTTTGCAACCAATGTATTGTATAAGGATGGAAGCGCGTCACACTAATAGATTTAAGTTATTTGAAATAGAATGTAGCAGCACCAATTAGAGAAAAATGTCAAGGATGAGGCAGTGGCACACGCTCAACAGACTACAACCAGCATTGTTTGAAGAACTAACTGGAGCGTGATCTGCACTCCAAAAATGAAAACCTCAGACTACAGTGAACACTGCACACAACTGTTCACTAGCTGTGAAAGGCCCCTTTGTGTACTTCTAGACTGTTTGCAACCAATGTATTGTATACGGATGGAAGCGCGTCACACTAATAGATTTGAGTTATTTGAAATAGAATGGAGCAGCACCAATTTGAGAAAAATGTCAAGGATGAGGCAGTGGCACACGCTCAGCAGACTACAACCAGCAGTGGTTGAAGAACTAACTGGAGCATGATCTGCACTTCAAAAATGAAAACCTCAGACTACAGTGAACACTGCACACAACTGTTCACTAGCTGTGAAAGGCCCCTTTGTGTACTTCTAGACTGTTTGCAACCAATGTATTGTATACGGATGGAAGCGCGTCACACTAATAGATTTGAGTTATTTGAAATAGAATGGAGCAGAACCAATTTGAGAAAAATGTCAAGGATGAGGCAGTGGCACACGCTCAGCAGACTACAACCAGCAGTGGTTGAAGAACTAACTGGAGCGTGATCTGCACTCCAAAAATGAAAACCTCAGACTACAGTGAACACTGCACACAACTGTTCACTAGCTGTGAAAGGCCCCTTTGTGTACTTCTAGACTGTTTGCAACCAATGTATTGTATAAGGATGGAAGCGCGTCACACTAATAGATTTAAGTTATTTGAAATAGAATGTAGCAGCACCAATTAGAGAAAAATGTCAAGGATGAGGCAGTGGCACACGCTCAACAGACTACAACCAGCATTGTTTGAAGAACTAACTGGAGCGTGATCTGCACTCCAAAAATGAAAACCTCAGACTACAGTGAACACTGCACACAACTGTTCATTAGCTGTGAAAGGCCCCTTTGTGTACTTCTAGACTGTTTGCAACCAATGTATTGTATACGGATGGAAGCGCGTCACACTAATAGATTTGAGTTATTTGAAATAGAATGGAGCAGCACCAATTTGAGAAAAATGTCAAGGATGAGGCAGTGGCACACGCTCAGCAGACTACAACCAGCAGTGGTTGAAGAACTAACTGGAGCATGATCTGCACTTCAAAAATGAAAACCTCAGACTACAGTGAACACTGCACACAACTGTTCACTAGCTGTGAAAGGCCCCTTTGTGTACTTCTAGACTGTTTGCAACCAATGTATTGTATACGGATGGAAGCGCGTCACACTAATAGATTTGAGTTATTTGAAATAGCATGGAGCAGCACCAATTTGAGAAAAATGTCAAGGATGAGGCAGTGGCACACGCTCAGCAGACTACAACCAGCAGTGGTTGAAGAACTAACTGGAGCGTGATCTGCACTCCAAAAATGAAAACCTCAGACTACAGTGAACACTGCACACAACTGTTCACTAGCTGTGAAAGGCCCCTTTGTGTACTTCTAGACTGTTTGCAACTAATGTATTGTATAAGGATGGAAACGCGTCACACTAATAGATTTGAGTTATTTGAAATAGAATGTAGCAGCACCAATTAGAGAAAAATGTCAAGGATGAGGCAGTGGCACACGCTCAACAGACTACAACCAGCATTGTTTGAAGAACTAACTGGAGCGTGATCTGCACTCCAAAAATGAAAACCTCAGACTACAGTGAACACTGCACACAACTGTTCACTAGCTGTGAAAGGCCCCTTTGTGTACTTCTAGACTGTTTGCAACCAATGTATTGTATACGGATGGAAGCGCGTCACACTAATAGATTTGAGTTATTTGAAATAGAATGGAGCAGCACCAATTTGAGAAAAATGTCAAGGATGAGGCAGTGGCACACGCTCAGCAGACTACAACCAGCAGTGGTTGAAGAACTAACTGGAGCGTGATCTGCACTTCAAAAATGAAAACCTCAGACTACAGTGAACACTGCACACAACTGTTCACTAGCTGTGAAAGGCCCCTTTGTGTACTTCTAGACTGTTTGCAACCAATGTATTGAATACGGATGGAAGCGCGTCACACTAATAGATTTGAGTTATTTGAAATAGAATGGAGCAGCACCAATTTGAGAAAAATGTCAAGGATGAGGCAGTGGCACACGCTCAGCAGACTACAACCAGCAGTGGTTGAAGAACTAACTGGAGCGTGATCTGCACTCCAAAAATGAAAACCTCAGACTACAGTGAACACTGCACACAACTGTTCACTAGCTGTGAAAGGCCCCTTTGTGTACTTCTAGACTGTTTGCAACCAATGTATTGTATACGGATGGAAGCGCGTCACACTGATAGATTTGAGTTATTTGAAATAGAATGGAGCAGCACCAATTTGAGAAAAATGTCAAGGATGAGGCAGTGGCACACGCTCAGCAGACTACAACCAGCAGTGGTTGAAGAACTAACTGGAGCGTGATCTGCACTCCAAAAATGAAAACCTCAGACTACAGTGAACACTGCACACAACTGTTCACTAGCTGTGAAAGGCCCCTTTGTGTACTTCTAGACTGTTTGCAACCAATGTATTGTATACGGATGGAAGCGCGTCACACTAATAGATTTGAGTTATTTGAAATAGAATGGAGCAGCACCAATTTGAGAAAAATGTCAAGGATGAGGCAGTGGCACACGCTCAGCAGACTACAACCAGCAGTGGTTGAAGAACTAACTGGAGCGTGATCTGCACTCCAAAAATGAAAACCTCAGACTACAGTAAACACTGCACACAACTGTTCACTAGCTGTGAAAGGCCCCTTTGTGTACTTCTATAGTGTTTGCAACCAATGTATTGGATACGGATGGAAGCACGTCACACTAATAGATCACTGTTAATTTCAATTGAATGGAGCAGCACCAATTCCACAAAATAAAAAAAAAAAGAGTCAGTGAGTGACACGTGCAGATGACTACAAACAGCGTTGGATGCAGAGCAAACTGCAGCGTCACCTGCACTCACACACACACCTTGCACAGAGCTGTGAAAACAACACTGCAAGGAAAAAGGATGATTTACAGAGCGTTTCTCAAATAGCCTGCCTACAGAACAATTCACAAAAACGCTATCTCTAACTGTCCCTCAGAGTCAGCAGAGCAGCTTCCTGTCCTAACTTAATTCACAGCACAGTGACGGTAAAATGGCGGCGGCGCCTTTTTTAGTGACATTCTGACATCATTTCAGCATCCAATCACAGCCATGCCATTAGTTAATATGACCGCAGCATTACAGGATGTGCCCACACTTCGTAGGATTCCTCATTGGCTGTCTAAAATCACATTGCCTCTCAAAGAATTATGGGAACTTCCGATTCCGGTATACGATATATGAAAAATATTGGAACTAAGTATCGGAATTCCGATACAGCGAATATCGACCACACCCGATACTTGCGGTATCGGAATGCTCAACTCTACTCCTTACTAACATCTGTGGGATTTGAACCCACACCTCATAAGCACACAAGTACATTTGACTGTATTTAAAACTTGTGAATGTTGGAAAATAAGCAAAACTCAAAACACAGCAAAATTCTATCAACTGTCTTTTCCTAAATAGAAAAGCACACACTCATACAAATGCAAAAGAAGATTACAGCACATTCTAACTTGTCTGTTAGCAAAATCAAAAGAAAATGTTCAAAACATTATTACACTGGCAGCAGTGGGATTTGAAAACCCAGCCTCAAAAGAGACTGGAGCCTAAATCCAGCGCCTTAGACCGCTCGGCAATGCTACCATTCTTTACCAGTTAAAATAAACTTCCTTAGAGTAAGAGTAGTATATTTCACCATATTTAAAACTTGAATTTTTGGAAAAAGTTCAAGTCTCTAAACACAAGGATAAAGCAATGATTCTACAAACTGTCGTTTCCTAAACAGTAAAGCACACACTCATATGAATGCAAAAGCAGATTAAAGAACATTATAATTTGTCTGTTAGCAAAATCAAAAGTCTAGGTTCTAAAGGTTTTCAAAACATCACTATGCTGGCAGCAGAGGGATTTGAACCCATGCCTCCAAAAAGACTGGAGCCTTAATCCAGCGCCTTAGACCGCTCGGCCATGCTACCCTTTTTCAATTGTACAGATAAACTTCCTTAGAGTAAGAGTAGTACATTTGACCATACATAAAACTTGCATTTTTGGAAAAAGTGCAAGTCTCTAAACACAAGGATAAAGCAATGATTCTAACAACTGTCGTTTCCAAAACAGTAAAGCACACACTCATACAAATGCAACAGAAGATTAAAGCACATTCTAATTTATCTGTTAGCAAAATCAAAAGAATATGTTCAAAATAAATCATTATACTGGCAGGAGTGGGATTTGTGCCAACACCTCAGAAAAGACTGGAGCCTAAATCCAGTGCTTTATACCACTTGGCCTTGCTACCTTTATTAAATTGCTCAAATATACTTCCTTAGAGTAAGAGTAGTTAATTTGACCATATTTAAAACTTGCATTTTTTCAAAAAAGTGACAGTCTCTAAACACAAGGAAAAGCAATGACTGTACCAACTGTCGTTTCCTAAACAGTAAAGCACACACTCATACAAAAGGAAGAGAAGATTAAAGCACATTATAACTTGTCTGTTAGCAAAATCAAAAGAATATGTTCAAAAGTTTTTCAAAACATCTTTTATTGACACTTGAACTCACATCTCGGAAGAGACTCGAACCTAAATACAGTTCCATTGACTGCTCGACAATGATACCATTAATTATTTGTTCAGTTAAGCTTCCTTAGAGTAAGTGATTTTCATTTGACTACATTTAAGACTTGTGAATATTGGAAAATGGGCATATATCTAAATAATAGGAAAAACAATGATTTTAGAAACTATTGTTTCCTAAACAGAAAAGCACACACTCATACATATTCAAAAGTAGATTAAAGCACATGCTAATTTGTCTTTTAGCAAAGAATTAAGAATAAATTAAATAGATTTTCAAAATCTCTCCTTACTAACATCTGTGGGATTTGAACCCACGCCTCATAAGCACACAAGTTCATTTGACTGTATTTAAAACTTGTGAATGTTGGAAAATGAGCAAAACTCTAAACACAGCAAAATTCTATCAACTGTCTTTTCCTAAACAGAAAAGCACACACTCATACAAATACAAAAGAAAATTACAGCACATTCTAACTTGTCTGTTGGCAAAATCAAAAGAAAATGTTCAAAACATTATTACACTGGCAGCAGTAGGATTTGAACCCACGCCTCGAAAAAGACTGGAGCCTAATCCAGCGTCTTAGACCGCTTGGCCATGCTACCATTATTTACAGGTTCAAATACACTTCCTTAGAGTAAGAGAAGTACATTTCACCATATTTAAAACTTGCATTTTTGGAAAAAGTGCAAGTCTATAAACACAAGGATAAAGCAATGATTCTACCAACTGTCGTTTCCTAAACAGTAAAGCACACACTCATATGAATGCAAAAGAAGATTAAAGAACATTATAATTTGTCTGTTAGCAAAATCAAAAGTCTAGGTTCTAAAGGTCTTCAAATCATCACTATGCTGGCAGAGTAGAATTTGAACCCAAGCCTCCGAAGAGACTGGAGCCTAAATCCAGCACCTTAGACAGTTCGGCCATGCTACCCTTTTATAATTCTTCAAATAAACTTCCTTAGAGTAAGAGTAGTACATTTGACCATACATAAAACTTGCATTTTTTTGAAAAAGTGCAAGTCTCTAAACACAAGGAAAAAGCAATGATTCTAACAACTGTCGTTTCCAAAACAGTAAAGCACACACTCATACAAATGCAAAAGAAGATTAAAGCACATTCTATATTGTCTGTTAGCAAAATCAAAATAATATGTTCAAAAGGTTTTCAAAACATCATTATACTGGCATGAGTGGGATTTGTGCCCACACCTCAGAAGAGACTGGAGCCTAACTCCAGCGCTTTATACCGCTTGGCCTTGCTACCTTTATTAAATTGCTCAAATAAACTTCCTTAGAGTAAGAGTAGTTAATTTGACCATATTTAAAACTTGCATTTTTTCGAAAAAGTGACAGTCTCTAAACACAAGGAAAAGCAATGACTGTACCAACTGTCGTTTCCTAAACAGTAAAGCACACACTCATACAAATGCAAGAGAAGATTAAAGCACATTATAACTTGTCTGTTAGCAAAATCAAAAGAATATGTTCAAAAGTTTTTCAAAACATCTTTTATTGACACTTGAACTCACATCTCGGAAGAGTCTGGAACCTAAATCCAGTTCCATAGACTGCTCGACAATGATACCATTATTTGTTTGTTCAGTTAAGCATCTTTAGAGTAACTGATTTTCATTTGACTACATTTATGACTTGTGAATGTTGGAAAATGGGCATATATCTAAATAATAGGAAAAAACAATGATTTTAGAAACTATTGTTTCCTAAACATAAAAGCACACACTCATACATATTCAAAAGCAGATTAACACTAGGACTACTGGACTCGTGACCCCGCCTAGAACTACTGAAAGGAGTCATTTTGACTCCTTGCTTGTTTTCGTTTATTTTTAGAGTTTCATTTGTGGTTATTTATTAATAATTATATTTTTTGTAATGTATTATTATTGTGAGATCCAACAGTAATGCTTTTGATTGTTTTTTTTCTGCTTTTCTTATTTTTCTACAGAAAATAACAATAACTATAATTAGTGTTGACTGTTGAGCGATACGATACTGCAAATATCGGGTATCGGCCGATATTAGCTGTATTGGGCTTTCGATTCCGAGTACCGATATTTTCGTCATATCGGATACGGAATCGTATTTGTCACTGTCACTGTGAGTGTCCGTCGGTCGGGTCTGTCAGGAGTCAGCGGCACTTACCTGGCAGAAGATCTCCGGCGGTCACGTCCTGGACTGCTTGATGGCCGCCATTATCTTCTCCCTGGCGGTCACATGCAGTTTTTTGCGATAACTGCAGTGACTGCTGGGTAATCCCGGCCGTAAAGCAGTCAGTCCGATGACGTCACCGCCGGGGAAGCAGGTAATCAGCTGTGCTGCGCCGGGATGACAGCCCTTCTGCCTGCCTGCCTCTGATGTCATTCTGATGTAGCAGAGCTGGATCGTCGTGGACACTCGTTACTATGGACTGCGTCGGACAGGTGGTATACTGCTGTTTTTTTTTTTTCATTTTTTTACAGGAGATCGATGGCGTCGCAGGATGAGACTGTAATAAAAGTAATGAAAACTGTGTTGTTTTTTTTATTAAATTAAAAAACTTTTTTATGAACATTCACCCGTCCGGGTACATCAACAATTTAACTATTTACATACAGGGACCCTGTCCGGGTTATTTATAATTCTTTGGCAGGGGTGTTCCAGGTACCACCTGGTACTCTTCTGATGCTTGCCAAACATCCGAGACACCAAGGACCACCAGGACCTGATGACGTCGTGTGGCCTGTACAGTCAAGTCGTGACCCGCTATCTGTGTCTGTGTGGCCACCTCTTTCATCTCCCTCCGGGTCTGGAGCCCTATGTCCCGGACTGAACGAACCCCAGGGGGCCTAACAGGCGCCGGGTACGGGCCAGCTATCATTATCATGTCCATAGCTGGGGCTGCTGAGGAGACCACTGAGGGAGGCTGGGGAGATTTACGGCGTGGGGTGGGCACTTGTGCAGAGGCCTGGATGTGGGAGGCTGAAGGCTCCGAGGGTCTCACAGGTTCCTGACACTCTGGGGACAGGGGTCGCACCTGGTGACATTTAGGGCATACCATCCATTGTAACCCCAGTGTCGGGTGTAAGTTACCAAGTCTCCTGGCAACAGGTCCCTCCCCGGGTGTCCTTCTGGGAGGTGAGTCTCCACGTCTCGCCGGGTCACAAACACTTCTAAATAAAGTCCAGGCTCCTGAATGAAGCCCCAACCAGCTTTCAATTTAAAGCTCCGTACTGCACCCTTACGCCGCGGCTCCCTCAGGGTTCCTTTATCTTTTCTCATCCGGTCCTTATCTGCCCGGTCCTTCTCGATGTGATGTTGGCGAAGCTTCTGGGATTCGCGCTGCTCCCTTTGTCGCTCGGCTTCTCTCTCCCAACGTCTCCACTCTTCCTCCTGACGCCGGTTGTAATTCTCCTCCACCAGCATCTCCATGTCTCCACCATCAAACTGCAGCTTACGATGTCCGGTTTGCGGCAGCTCTCCTGGCGCCCGACAGTCCTGGCGGCGCTCACCTGCGGAGGAAGCAGCCGGCTCTGGAACAGATGACAGTCGGGGCTCCGGTACAGACAGGTAGACCTCTGGTGCCTGCGCGGCCTCCTCCATGAGGACGGGTGTCGCTTCTTCTGTCTCAGCGACGGGGGCAGACAGCGGGATCTGGGGTGCTGCCGGTGCAGCGTTTTTTGCAGGAACGGGTGCCTCCACTTCGACAACGTCAACTGGATCACATTGCAAGGGCTGGGATGCCCGCACGGACTCCTCTACTAGAACGGGTGCCTCACCATCCGATACAGACACTTCAGGTAAGAGGGATTGGCGCCGCTCCAAGTTTAGTTTTAGGGCACGCCAGCTGGCTTCCATCCTGGCGACCTCCTCCCGGTGCCGGGCCAGGCCTCTTAGGGTATCCTCCGCTTCTTGCAGCGTAGGAGGGTTTCCAGGCCGGGTGCCCAACGGTGGTTCCGTGGCGATCGGGTCGCTTCCGTGGGGGGAGAGCTCTGACTGCTCCATCCCTTCACACTTCTGCTGTGTCCATTAGCCATCTCTGCCAAGTCACATGTGTCATTAGCATCTGGAAAGGGCCCCTCTTTTGTAGTGAGGCGGGACCTTCGTGTTAGTTTCGCACACTGAGGAGGATGAGGAGGCGGAACTCAAGAGCTGTGGGGCACGATCTTACATTGCAGTACCATTTAGAGTGGTTGGCCATCGTTTTCGCGCCACTGAGTGAGTGTACACCCACGAAGAGCACGCCCTTCTTCTTCACCAGTGCCTCGTCGTGACGCAGATATGGCCGAAAAATGGCAAATACATTCTCTGATGATTTTAGCAATTCTCAAGCACAAAACCAGTTCAATTCAGGCACACAGGACTCGCTTATAGCGAGCTACAGAATCCTGTTCGTGACGCCCAAGTTGAGTCGCACAGAGCCAGAGGTTTTGGGGGTACTCGGCACCGAGCCCGTCGACTTCTATGGGGTATGTCACGGCTTTACCCGGCAATTGAATCAGAGTCTATTTTACTATGTAGAAGTGTATAAACTATAAATATATGTATATATATATGTCACAATGACATGTATATATATATATATATATGTATTCTATGTGTGTATATTTTGTGTTTACAAGGAAAGAAAGTGTTTTTTTAGTTGCGATATTTTGTTCCCATAGACTTACATGGGACTTCCGGTATCGGAATCGGATATCGACGATATTTAGTGATATCGGTGATACCATTCCGATCCGATTTTTTAGATATCGAGCAGTATCGCTCAACACTAATTATAATAGACGTTTTTCAAACATTTTTTTTTATTCAAGTGCACACATATAAACAACAACTGAAGAACAAAAAGCAGAGAAAATGTAGGTGGAGGAGCATAGAAATGAAAATATGGCGCAGAATTCACCTTCTAAACATTTGGTGTTTCGCATTTTAGGCATTGCCTTTGATTTATGGCAGTACATTGCACACACAAAGACTTACCACAAGTCTTACAATTGCCGACAGATCTATTTTTCTTGCACTTTTCTTTGATCTGGCAAAATTTTGTTTGAACCATGACTTTTGAGCATGTAGAAACTTGGGACGTGGAACCCTTTTCCCTATCTGTGACATAAGGACCACTCAACTCTCTCACAAGCGTTTGCAAAAATGCCTTGCGTGACATTTTTTAGTGGGTTATCTCATTGAATATTATCCATGCATTTATACCCGCAAAGTCTAAGGCATTTTCAAATGCATGAACAGGCCATCTCCTTGTGCATGTTCGTGTGGTATATTTTCGTGCCATCTGATCCACTACATCTACTCCATATTTTGTTTCATTGTAAAACTTTACCGTTTCTGGAGTTTTTTTAGCGGAATCAGACGCAACAACAACATCTGGATGGACGGAACTCAAAATGACAACATTTTTGTTGGGCTTTCCTTGATATACTGTAAGTGTAAAATTGTCTTCATTTCTAAACACTTTAGTGTTGTACAATTCCTCTTTCATGGATTTTATTTCTTTAGGCACTTCTCGCCTTATCTTGTTCAGTGTTCCCACGATGGTTGTTCCTTTGCTTTTTAGCTGTTTAGCTAATTTTACTGAAGTAAAATAATTATCGGTTGTAACATTGCGACCTTTTTTCAAAAACGGGTCCAATAACTTCATTACCACATTGGTCAGCTAAACGGTCCTCAGCACGGCGTGTGTCATCTTTGCCTAGATAAGTGAAGCCATTTGCCAGATATTTGCTCTCCTTATCAACAGCTAGCCAATAGTGTTGAGCGATACGATACTGCAAATATCGGATATCGGCCGATATTAGCTGTATCGGCCTTTCGATTCCGAATACCGATATTTTCGTCATATCGGATACCGGAATCGGAAATTGTCACTGTCACTGTCAGTGTCCGTCGGTCGGGTCTGTCACTGTCAGTGTCCGTCGGTCGGGTCTGTCAGGAGTCAGCGGCACTTACCTGGCAGAAGATCTCCGGCGGTCACGGCCTGGACTGCTTCATGGCCGCCATCATCTTTCCCCAGCGGTCACATGCAGTTTCTGCGATAACTGCAGTGACTGCTGGGTAATCCCGGCCGTAAAGCAGTCAGTCCGATGACGTCACCGCCGGGGAAGCAGGTAATCAGCTGTGCTGCGTCGCGATGACAGGCTCTGCCTGTCATTGCGATGTAGCAGAGCTGGATCGTCGTGGGACTGTCGTTACTATGGACTGCGTCGGACAGGTGGTATACTGTTGGTTTGTTTTTTTTCTTTTTTTACAGGAGATCGATGGCGTCGCAGGAATGAGAGTACAATAAAAGAAATGAAAACTGTGTTGTCTCTTTTATTTCATTAAAATACTTTTTTCTTGCTTTGTCTTTTTTTTATGCATTTAATAACTTTGGGATTAATAATGGATCGGTGTCTTATTGACACCTCTCCATTATTAACCGGGCTTATTGTCACCGTGCAATCAACGGTGACATTAACCCCTTATTACCCCACTTGCCACCGCTACAGGGCAGTGAGAAGAGCCGGGTAAAGTGCCACAATTGGCACATCTTTTGATGCGCCAAATGTGGGGCTGCTGTAGCCTGGTATTATCAGGCTGTTGAGGGCCAAAATCCATGGGCCTTGACAGTCTTTTAATACCAGGCCGCAGCAGTCTGCATTTTACTTGGCTGGTTAACAAAAATAGGGGGACCCCTACGCCGTTTTTTTTTCGAGGGGATCCCCTATTTTTGTTAACCAGCCAAGCTAAGCAGACTGCTGTGGCCTGGTATTATCAGGCTGGAAAGGTCCATGGATATTGGATCCTTACCAGCCTGAAAAACCAGGCCTCAGCAGTCTGCTTCATCTGGCTGGTTAACAAAAATAGGGGGGACCCCACGCCAATTTTTTTCGAGGGGATCCCCTATTTTTGTTAATCAGCCAAGATATGCAGACTGCTGTGGCCTGGTATTATCAGGCTGGCAAGGTCCATGGATCTTGGATCCTTACCAGCCTGAAAATCCAGGCCTCAGCGGTCTGCTTCATCTGGCTGGTTAACAAAAATAGGGGGGACCCCACGCCATTTTTTCGAGGGATCCCTATTTTTGTTATCAGCCAAGATATGCAGATGTGTGCTGGTATTATCAGCTGGCAAGGTCCATGGATCTTGGCTCTTAACGCTGAAAATCAGGCCTCAGCGTCTGCTTCATCTGGCTGGTTAACAAATGGGGACCCACGCCATTTTATTCGAAGGGACCTATTTTGTATCAGTTCCTTGACGTCATGATTGTGTCCCTGGCTGACCTGAAGTGAAAGTGGAAAGCAATCAATTAAGCTTTCCACTTCCTCTCCTGTCAGCCAGGTGAGGAACTTATTCATTTGGGGGTTTACTGTGAGGCTGCAGCATTAGCTGCGGTCCCTGCAGTAAACATTAACCCTTTCTGAAGGATTACACCGTGGGACCTGACTGTGCATGGGATAGGTAAGAATAATTTTGCTTTTTTATTTTATTTTTATTACAGGAAATGGTTTTTGCAGTCAAATAAAAGATGGTCAAAAACATGTGTCTTTATTTCATTAAAATGATTTTTAATTAAAGTGTGTGTGTTTTATTTTTATTTCATGCAATAGGATTAATAATTGATAGTTGTCTAATTGACAGCTCTCAATTATTAACCTGGCTTAAGGTCACCTTTCAATTGCAATGTGGCTTTAACCCCATATTAACCCATTCGCCACCGCTACAGGGCAATGGGAATAGACGGGCAAAGTGCCAGAAAGGGCGAATCTAATTATAGATTTGTCTTTTCTGGGGTGTCTGGGGGCAGATGTTAGTAGCCAGGGGGGGCCAAAAATAATGGTCCCTCTCTGGGCTATTATTATCTGCCCCCATTCGCTGGCTTTGTCTGTCTGGTTGCGAAAATAGGGTGGGAGCCCACGCATTTTTTTTAAACAATTTTACACCTCATATATATATATATATATATATATTAATATACATGTCATTGAATTTGTGACACATATATATATATTTATATTTATAGTTCATACACTTCTACATAGTATAATAGCCGCTAATTCAATTGCAGGCTTTTGTGAAAATGCAGAACCCGACATGAAATGACACTTGGTGTACATAGGGTTAACCATGTCTTTTCATGTCCTTTGCTATCTGATTTGCACAAACAATTACATCAGTCTATGTGTGCAAAATTTCACACCTGTAGGGGTTAATTAAAGGTGTAAATTCGTAGCAAAAAAGTCCGTTTTTTTACAACGAATTTACACCTTTAATTAACCCCTACAGGTGTGAAATTTTGCACACATAGACTGATGTAATTGTTTGTGCAATCAGATAGCAAAGGAAATGAAAAGACATGGTTAACCCTATGTACACCAAGTGTCATTTCATGTCGGGTGCTTCTGTCTTTTCACAGAAGCCGGCTTTACCCGGCAATTGAATCAGAGGATATTTTACTATGTAGAAGTGTATAAACTATACATATATGTATATATATATATATGTCACAATGACATGTATATATACATATATGTATTCTATGTGTGTATATTTAGTGTTTACAAGGAAATAAAGGTTTTTTTTAGTTGCGATTTTTTTGTTCCCATAGACTTACATTGGACTTCCGGTATCGGAATCGGATATCGACGATATTTAGTGATATCGGCGATACCATTTCGATACGATATTTTTAGATATCGAGCAGTATCGCTCAACACTACTAGCCAATATTTGTGGCCATATTTATCTGGTTTGGAAGGCATGTACTGCGTGAATGGACACCTAGTTTTGCTTGGGAAAAGTTGCTCATCCACCGTTATGTATGGGCCAGGTTTGTAACACGCAATACAATTTTCAATAAACCTGTCCCACACAGTAGAAAATAGAGCAAACTTGTCCGTTTGCAGTCTCTCCGATCGAGTAGATTTCTCATCAAATCTGAGAAACCTCATAATTTCAACAAAGCGGTCCCTAGACATTGTCGCTTTGCAAAACGGTATTCCCCAGTCATTACACCAAATACTGCTAATGAGTGACGGTTTTGTGCCAGATATTCCACGAGCATAGAATATCGCAATGAATGCATCTAGCTCCTCATCAGATAGAGTAAACTGTAAATTATTGTTCCTGCATGCTTCTGCAAGCGTACAGTTCTTTATATGTGTCAATATATATGAATCAAAAATTAGCATAAGATAAGAGCCTAGAGTAAACAAGCTATTTTGTTCAGCATTACACAGTATACAAGAACACAAGGAAAATGTGAAAAGTTGACATGTAAATTGAACTACATCTATATGAACATCAGGGTAAATTAGACAGAGTGAAAAAATTATGCACAAAACTTTTATAGCAACATTTAGTGACAAAAGGACCTCAAAATATAGTAGGGAGTCAAAATTACTCCCTTCAGTAGTTCTTGGTAAATTTTGAAAAAAACGCGCAAATTTTTCACCAAAATTATTTATTCTCACAAAATCTTTTTTCACATCATATTTGAGGAAAAGTCACCGAGTTTCAAGCCGGAATTCTGAAAAATGTAGTCACAGAAGAGAAATAAAAAACAAAAGGAGTCAAAATGACTCCATCAGTAGTTCTAGTGTTAAAGCACATGCTAATTTGACTTTTAGCAAAGTATTAAGAATAGAGTTGAGCGATACTTTCCGATATCCAAAAGTATCGGAATCGGAATGGTATCGCCGATACCATTAAAATATCGGCGATACCCGATACCGATACCGGAAGTCCCATGTAAGTCTATGGGAACAAAATATCGCAACTAAAAAAACCTCTTTCTTTCCTTGTAAAACTAAATATACACACATAGAATACATATATATATATATATACATGTCATTGTGACATATATATATAGATATATGTATAGTTTATACACTTCTACATAGTAAAATATCCTCTGATTCAATTGCCGGGTAAAGTCGGCTTCTGTGAAAAGACAGAAGCACCCGACATGAAATGACACTTGGTGTACATAGGGTTAACCATGTCTTTTCATGTCGTTTGCTATCTGATTTGCACATACAATTACATCAGTCTATGTGTGCAAAATTTCACACCTGTAGGGGTTATTTAAAGGTGTAAATTCGTTGTAAAAAAAACGGACTTTTTTGCTACGAATTTACACCTTTAATTAACCCCTACAGGTGTGAAATTTTGCACACAAGACTGATGTAATTGTATGTGCAAATCAGATAGCAAACGACATGAAAAGACATGGTTAACCCTATGTACACCAAGTGTCATTTCATGTCGGGTTCTGCATTTTCACAAAAGCCGGCAATTGAATTAGCGGCTATTATACTATGTAGAAGTGTATGAACTATAAATATATATATATATATGTGTCACAAATTCAATGACATGTATATATATATATATATGAGGTGTAAAATTGCTGAAAAAAATGCGTGGGCTCCCGCCCTATTTTCGCAATCAGACAGACAAAGCCAGTGAGTGGGGGCAGATAATAATAGCCCAGAGAGGGACCATTTTTTTTGGCCCCCCCGGCTACTTAACATCTGCCCCCAGACACCCCAGAAAGGGCAAATCTCTAATTAGATTTGCCCTTTCTGGCACTTTGCCCGTCTATTCCCATTGCCCTGTAGCGTGGCGAATGGGTTAATAAGGGGTTAAAATGACCTTGCAATTGAAAGGTCACTTTAAGCCAGGTTAATAATTGAGAGCTGTCAATTAGACAACTATCAATTATTAATCCTATTGTATGAAAGAAAAATCAAACACACACACTTTTAATAAAAAAGAAGTTTAATGAAATAATCACACAGTTTTTGACCATATTTTATTTACCTGCTAAAACCATTTCCTGTAATAAAAATAAAATAATAAAGCAAAATTATTCTTACCAATCCGATGCACAGTCAGGTCCCACGTGTTAATCCTTCAGAAAGGGTTAATGTTTACTGCAGGGACCGCAGCTAATGCTGCAGCCTAACAGTAAACCCCCAAATGAATGAGTTCCTCTCTGGCTGACAGGAGAGGAAGTGGAAAGCTTAATTGATTGCTTTCCACTTTCACTTCAGGTCAGCCAGGGACACCATCAGTGACTCAGAGGGAACTGATTAACAAAAATAGGGGTTCCCTTCGAAAAAAAAATGGCGTGGGGCCCCTTTTTAACCCAGATAACAGACCGCTGAGGCCTGGATTTTCAGGTGTTAAGACCAGATCCAGGACCTGCAGCTATACAGCCAGCAGCAATCTGCGATAACAAAATAGGAGGGCGTGGTCCCATTTACCACCGTGTCATTCGGCTGTTAAGGAGCCAAGATCCATGGACCTTGCCAGCCTGATAATACCAGGCCACAGCAGTCTGCATATCTTGGCTGATTAACAAAAATAGGGGATCCCCTCGAAAAAAATTGGCGTGGGGTCCCCCCTATTTTTGTTAACCAGCCAGATGAAGCAGACCGCTGAGGCCTGGTTTTTCAGGCTGGTAAGGATCCAATATCCATGGACCTTGCAAGCCTGATAATACCAGGCCACAGCAGTCTGCTTAGCTTGGCTGGTTAACAAAAATAGGGGATCCCCTCGAAAAAAAAAACGGCGTAGGGGTCCCCCTATTTTTGTTAACCAGCCAAGTAAAATGCAGACTGCTGTCGGCCTGGTATTAAAAGACTGTCAAGGCCCATGGATTTTGGCCCTCAACAGCCTGATAATACCAGGCTACAGCAGCCCCACATTTGGCGCATCAAAAGATGTGCCAATTGTGGCACTTTACCCGGCTCTTCCCACTGCCCTGTAGCGGTGGCAAGTGGGGTAATAAGGGGTTAATGTCACCGTTGATTGCACGGTGACAATAAGCCCGGTTAATAATGGATAGGCGTCAATAAGACACCGATCCATTATTAATCCCAAAGTTTTTAAATGTGTAAAAAAAAGACACAGCAAGAAAAAAGTCTTTTAATGAAATAAAAGAGACAACACAGTTTTCATTTTTTTTATTACTCTCTCATTCCTGCGACGCCATCGATCTCCTGTAAAAAAAGAAAAAAAACAAACCAACAGTATACCACCTGTCCGACGCAGTCCATAACGACAGTCCCACGACGATCCAGCTCTGCTACATCGCAATGACAGGCAGAGCCTGTCATTGCAATGCAGCACAGCTGATTACCTGCTTCCCCGGCGGTGACGTCATCGGACTGACTGCTTTACGGCCGGGATTACCCAGCAGTCACTGCAGTTATCACGAGAAACTGCATGTGACCGCCGGGGAGAAGAGGATGGCGGCCATGAAGCAGTCCAGGACGTGACCGCCGGAGATCTTCTGCCAGGTAAGTGCCGCTGACTCCTGACAGACCCGACAGACGGACACTGACAGTGACAGTGACATCCCGATTCCGGTATCCGATATGACGAAAATATCGGAACTCGGAATCGGAATTCCGATACAGCCAATATCGGCCGATACCCGATATTTGCAGTATCGGAATGCTCAACCCTAATTAAGAATAAATTCAATAGATTTTCAAAATCTCTCCTTACTAACATCTGTGGGATTTGAACCCACGCCTCATAAGCACACAAGTACATTTGACTGTGAATGTTGGAAAATGAGCAAAACTCTAAACACAGCAAAATTCTATCAACTGTCTTTTCCTAAACAGAAAAGCACACACTCATACAAATGCAAAAGAAGATTACAGCACATTCTAACTTGTCTGTTAGCAAAATCAAAAGAAAATGTTCAAAACATTATTACACTGGCAGCAGTGGGATTTGAACCCTCGCCTCGAAAGAGACTGGAACCTAAATCCAGCGCCTTAGACCGCTCAGCCATGCTACCGTTATTTACCATTTCGAATAAACTTCCTTAGAGTAAGAGTAGTACATTTCACCATATTTAAAACTTGCATTTTTGGAAAAAGTGCAAGTCTCTAAACACAAAGATAAAGCAATGATTCTACCAACTGTCGTTTCCTAAACAGTAAATCACACTCATATGAATGCAAAAGAAGATTAAAGAACATTACAATTTGTCTGTTGGCAAAATCAAAAGAATATGTTCAAAAGGTTTTCAAAACATCATTATACTGGCAGGAGTGGGATTTGTGCCCACACCTCAGAAGAGACTGGAGCCTAAATCCAGCGCTTTATACTGCTTGGCCTTGCTACCTTTATTAAACTGCTCAAATAAACTTCCTTAGAGTAAGAGTAGTTAATTTGACCATATTTAAAACTTGCATTTTTTCGAAAAAGTGACAGTCCCTAAACTCAAGGAAAAGCAATGACTGTACCAACTGTCGTTTCCTAAACAGTAAAGCACACACTCATACAAATGCAAAAGAATATTAAAGCACATTATAACTTGTCTGTTAGCAAAATCAAAAGAATATGTTCAAAAGTTTTTCAAAACATCATTTTATTGACACTTGAACTCACATCTTGAAAGAGACTGGAACCTAAATCCAGTTCCATAGACTGCTCGACAATGATACCGTTATTTATTTTTTCACTTAAGCTTCCTTAGAGTAAGTGATTTTCATTTGACTACATTAATGACTTGTGAATGTTGGAAAATGGGCATATATCTAAATAATAGAAAAAAACAATGATTTTAGAAACTATTGTTTCCTAAACATAAAAGCACACACTCATACATATACAAAAGTAGATTAAAGCACATGCTAATTTGACTTTTAGCAAAGTATTAAGAATAAATTCAATAGATTTTTAAAATCTCTCCTTACTAACATCTGTGGGATTTGAACCCACGCCTCATAAGCAAACAAGTACATTTGACTGTATTTAAAACTTGTAAATGTTGGAAAATGAGCAAAACTTTAAACACAGCAAAATTCTATCAACTGTCTTTTCCTAAACAGAAAAGCACACACTCATACAAATGCAAAAGAAGATTACAGCACATTCTAACTTATCTGTTAGCAAAATCAAAAGAATATGTTCAAAAGTTTTTCAAAACATCATTTTATTGACACTTGAACTCACATCTCGGAAGAGACTGGAACCTAAATCCAGTTCCATAGACTGCTCGACAATGATACCGTTATTTATTTGTTCAGTTAAGCTTCCTTAGAGTAAGTGATTTTCATTTGACTACATTTATGACTTGTGAATGTTGGAAAATGGGCATATATCTAAATAATAGGAAAAAACAATGATTTTAGAAACTATTGTTTCCTAAACAGAAAAGCACACACTCATACAAATGCAAACGAAGATTACAGCACATTATAACTTGTCTGTTAGCAAAATCAAAATAAAATGTTCAAAGCATTATTACACTGGCAGCAGTGGGATTTGACCCCTCGCCTCGAAAGAGACTGGAGCCTAAATTCAGCACCTTAAACCGCTCAGCCATGCTACGGTTTTTTACCAGTTCAAATAAACTTCCTTAGAGTAAGAGTAGTACATTTCACCATATTTAAAACTTGCATTTTTTGGAACAAGTGCAAGTCTCTAAACACAAGGAAAAAGCAACGATTCTAACAACTGTCGTTTCCAAAACAGTAAATCACACACTCATACAAATGCAAAAGAAGATTAAAGCACATTCTAATTTGTCTGTTAGCAAAATCAAAATAATATGTTCAAAAGGTTTTCAAAACATCATTATACTGGCAGGAGTGGGATTTGTGCCCACACCTCAGAAGAGACTGGAGCCTAAATCCAGCGCTTTATACTGCTTGGCCTTGCTACCTTTATTAAACTGCTCAAATAAACTTCCTTAGAGTAAGAGTAGTTAATTTGACCATATTTAAAACTTGCATTTTTTCGAAAAAGTGACAGTCCCTAAACTCAAGGAAAAGCAATGACTGTACCAACTGTCGTTTCCTAAACAGTAAAGCACACACTCATACAAATGCAAAAGAATATTAAAGCACATTATAACTTGTCTGTTAGCAAAATCAAAAGAATATGTTCAAAAGTTTTTCAAAACATCATTTTATTGACACTTGAACTCACATCTTGAAAGAGACTGGAACCTAAATCCAGTTCCATAAACTGCTCGACAATGATACCGTTATTTATTTTTTCACTTAAGCTTCCTTAGAGTAAGTGATTTTCATTTGACTACATTAATGACTTGTGAATGTTGGAAAATGGGCATATATCTAAATAATAGGAAAAAAACAATAATTTTAGAAACTATTGTTTCCTAAACAGAAAAGCACACACTCATACAAATGCAAACGAAGATTACAGCACATTATAACTTGTCTGTTAGCAAAATCAAAATAAAATGTTCAAAGCATTATTACACTGGCAGCAGTGGGATTTGACCCCTCGCCTCGAAAGAGACTGGAGCCTAAATTCAGCACCTTAAACCGCTCAGCCATGCTACGGTTTTTTACCAGCTCAAATAAACTTCCTTAGAGTAAGAGTAGTACATTTCACCATATTGAAAACTTGCATTTTTTGGAACAAGTGCAAGTCTCTAAACACAAGGAAAAAGCAACGATTCTAACAACTGTCGTTTCCAAAACAGTAAATCACACACTCATACAAATGCAAAAGAAGATTAAAGCACATTCTAATTTGTCTGTTAGCAAAATCAAAAGAATATGTTCAAAAGGTTTTCAAAACATCATTATACTGGCAGGAGTGGGATTTGTGCCCACACCTCAGAAGATACTGGAGCCTATATCCAGCGCTTTATACTGCTTGGCCTTGCTACCTTTATTAAACTGCTCAAATAAACTTCCTTAGAGTAAGAGTAGTTAATTTGACCATAATTAAAACTTGCATTTTTTTGAAAAAGTGACAGTCTCTAAACACAAGGAAAAGCAATGACTGTACCAACTGTCATTTCCTAAACAGTAAAGCACACACTCATACAAATGCAAGAGAAGATTAAAGCACATTATAACTTGTCTGTTAGCAAAATCAAAAGAATATGTTCAAAAGTTTTTCAAAACGTCATTTTATTGACACTTGGACTCACATCTCGGAAGAGACTGGAATCTAAATCCAGTTCATAGACTACTCGACAATATATCGTTATTTATTTGCTTCACGTCACTTGTCTTATCTTATTGAATTTTTACTGTACTGTGTTATGTATAAATATGTGATTCTTCAGATGTTGTATTAGTCTTCGCCTGGTGAAGAGACCTGAGTAGTCTCGTAAAGCTTGCAATTTGTTACCATCTTTTCAGTTAGCCATTAAAAGGTATCAACCACTGAGGACTCTCAAGTCTAAATATTTTTTTGTTATTTATTTGTTCAGTTAAGTTTCCTTAGAGTAAGTAATTTTCATTTGACTACATTTAAGACTTGTGAATGTTGGAAAATGGGCATATATCTAAATAATAGGAAAAAACAATGATTTTAGAAACTATTGTTTCCTAAACATAAAAGCACACACTCATACATATACAAAAGTAGATTAAAGCTCATGCTAATTTGAGTTTTAGCAAAGTATTAAGAATAAATTCAATAGATTTTCAAATTCTCTCCTTACTAACATCTGTGGGATTTGAACCCACGCCTCATAAGCACACAAGTACATTTGACTGTATTTAAAACTTGTGAATGTTGGAAAATGAGCAAAACTCTAAACACAGCAAAATTCTATCAACTGTCTTTTCCTAAACAGAAAAGCACACACTCATACAAATGAAAAAAAAAAGATTACAGCACATTCTAACTTGTCTGTTAGCAAAATCAAAAGAAAATGTTCAAAACATTATTACACTGGCATTTGACGACACACCTCGAAATAGACTGGAGCCTAAATCCAGCATCTTAGACCGCTCAGCCATGCTACCGTTATTTACCATGTCAAATAAACTTCCTTAGAGTAAGAGTAGTACATTTCACCATATTTAAAACTTGCATTTTTGGAAAAAGTGCAAGTCTCTAAACACAAGGATAAAGCAATGATTCTACCAACTGTCGTTTCCTAAACAGTAAAGCACACACTCATATGAATGCAAAAGAAGATTAAAGAACATTACAATTTGTCTGTTGGCAAAATCAAAAGTCTAGGTTCTAAATTTTTTCAAAACATTACTATTCTGGCAGCAGTGGGATTTGAACCCACACCTTAATCCAGCGCCTATGACCACTCGGCCATGCTACCTTTTTTAATGGTTCAAATAAACTTCCTTAGAGTAAGAGTAGTACATTTGACCATACATAAAACTTGCATTTTTTGGAAAAAGTGCAAGTCTGTAAACACAAGGAAAAAGCAATGATTCTAACAACTGTCGTTTCCAAAACAGTAAAGCACACACTCATACAAAGGCAAAAGAAGATTAAAGCACATTTTAATTTGTCTGTTAGCAAAATCAAAAGAATATGTTCAAAAGGTTTTCAAAACATCATTATACTGGCAGGAGTGGGATTTGTGCCCACACCTCAGAAGAGACTGGAGCCTAAATCCAGCGCTTTATACTGCTTGGCCTTGCTACCTTTATTAAACTGCTCAAATAAACTTCCTTAGAGTAAGAGTAGTTAATTTGACCATATTTAAAACTTGCATTTTTTCGAAAAAGTGACAGTCCCTAAACTCAAGGAAAAGCAATGACTGTACCAACTGTCGTTTCCTAAACAGTAAAGCACACACTCATACAAATGCAAAAGAATATTAAAGCACATTATAACTTGTCTGTTAGCAAAATCAAAAGAATATGTTCAAAAGTTTTTCAAAACATCATTTTATTGACACTTGAACTCACATCTTGAAAGAGACTGGAACCTAAATCCAGTTCCATAGACTGCTCGACAATGATACCGTTATTTATTTTTTCACTTAAGCTTCCTTAGAGTAAGTGATTTTCATTTGACTACATTAATGACTTGTGAATGTTGGAAAATGGGCATATATCTAAATAATAGAAAAAAACAATGATTTTAGAAACTATTGTTTCCTAAACATAAAAGCACACACTCATACATATACAAAAGTAGATTAAAGCACATGCTAATTTGACTTTTAGCAAAGTATTAAGAATAAATTCAATAGATTTTTAAAATCTCTCCTTACTAACATCTGTGGGATTTGAACCCACGCCTCATAAGCAAACAAGTACATTTGACTGTATTTAAAACTTGTAAATGTTGGAAAATGAGCAAAACTTTAAACACAGCAAAATTCTATCAACTGTCTTTTCCTAAACAGAAAAGCACACACTCATACAAATGCAAAAGAAGATTACAGCACATTCTAACTTATCTGTTAGCAAAATCAAAAGAATATGTTCAAAAGTTTTTCAAAACATCATTTTATTGACACTTGAACTCACATCTTGGAAGAGACTGGAACCTAAATCCAGTTCCATAGACTGCTCGACAATGATACCGTTATTTATTTGTTCAGTTAAGCTTCCTTAGAGTAAGTGATTTTCATTTGACTACATTTATGACTTGTGAATGTTGGAAAATGGGCATATATCTAAATAATAGGAAAAAACAATGATTTTAGAAACTATTGTTTCCTAAACAGAAAAGCACACACTCATACAAATGCAAACGAAGATTACAGCACATTATAACTTGTCTGTTAGCAAAATCAAAATAAAATGTTCAAAGCATTATTACATTGGCAGTAGAGTTGAGCGATACTTTCCGATATCCAAAAGTATCGGAATCGGAATGGTATCGCCGATACCATTAAAATATCGGCGATACCCGATACCGATATCGGAAATCCAATGTAAGTCTATGGGAACAAAATATCGTAACTAAAAAAAACCCCATTCTTTCCTTGTAAACACTAAATATACACACATAGAATACATATATATATATATATACATGTCATTGTGACATATATATATAATATATTTATAGTTTATACACTTCTACATAGTAAAATAGCCTCTGATTCAATTGTCGGGTAAAGCCGGCTTTTGTGAAAAGACAGAAGCACCCGACATGAAATGACACTTGGTTTACATAGAGTTAACCATGTCTTTTCATGTAGTTTGTATCTGATTTGCACAAACAATTACATGAGTGGCTGTGTGCAAAATTTCACACCTGTAGGGGTTAATTAAAGGTGTAAATTCGTTGTAAAAAAAAAACGGACTTTTTTGCTACGAATTTACACCTTTAATTAACCCCTACAGGTGTGAAATTTTGCACACTTACACTCATGTAATTGTTTGTGCAAATCAGATATCAAACTACATGAAAAGACATGGTTAACTCTATGTAAACCAAGTGTCATTTCATGTCGGGTTCTGCATTTTCACAAAAGCCGGCAATTGAATTAGCGGCTATTATACTATGTAGAAGTGTATGAACTATAAATATATATATATATATATATATATATATATGTGTCACAAATTCAATGACATGTATATATATATATATGAGGTGTAAAATTGCTGAAAAAAAATGCGTGGGCTCCCGCCCTATTTTCGCAACCAGACAGACAAAGCCAGTGAGTGGGGGCAGATAATAATAGCCCAGAGAGGGACCATTATTTTTGGCCCCCCCCTGGCTACTAACATCTGCCCCCAGACACCCCAGGAAAGACAAATCTATAATTAGATTCACCCTTTCTGGCACTTTGCCCGTCTATTCCCATTGCCCTGTAGCGGTGGGAATGGGTTAATATGGGGTTAAAGCCACCTTGCTATTGAAAGGTGACCTTAAGCCAGGTTAATAATTGAGAGCTGTCAATTAGACAACTATCAATTATTAATCCTATTGCATGAAATAAAAATAAAAACACACACACTTTAATTAAAAATCATTTTAATGAAATAAAGACACATGTTTTTGACCATCTTTTATTTTACTGCAAAAACCATTTCCTGTAATAAAAATAAAATAAAAAAGCAAAATTATTCTTACCTATCCCATGCACAGTCAGGTCCCACGGTGTAATCCTTCAGAAAGGGTTAATGTTTACTGCAGGGACCGCAGCTAATGCTGCAGCCTCACAGTAAACCCCCAAATGAATGAGTTCCTCTCCTGGCTGACAGGAGAGTAAAGGCTGGGTCTCACATAACGATACACCAGCGATCCCGACAACGATATGCACTTGTCAGGATCGCTGGTGTATCGCTACATGATCGCTGCTGAGCTGCCAAACAGGCAGCTCAGGCAGCGATCTGGGACAGCGACACTGCGGGTAACATCGCTTAAGGGCCCGTCTCACATAGCGATATCGCTACCGAGATCGCTGCTGAGTCACTAGTTTTGTGACGCAGCAGCGAGCTCACCAGCGATATCGCTGTGTGTGACATTCAGCGACGATCAGCCCCCCTGCCGGGTATCGCTGATCGTCGCTGAAATGTCAGGACCTTTTTTTTATCGCTGGTTTCCCGCTGACAGGCACGCATCGCTGCGTGTGACAGGCGGGAGACCAGCGATCCGCTTGTAACCAAGGTACACAGCGGGTTTCCAGGCGCGAGGCTGTGCCTAGAAAACCCGCTGTGTACCTTGGATACCAGCGCCCTGATGCAGGGGAGCTGGTATCCAAGGTACACAGCGGGTTTCCAGGCCCCGCCAGCGCTTGGAAACCCGCTGTGTACCTTGGATACCAGCTCCCT